>JAKCPI010005355.1:0-88876 GCA_023213315.1 Euborellia annulipes | reverse complement strand
TAAATGCCTCTATTACAACAAATTTTCCGTGTTTTAATTTATTTCTAATCGAGTTCTACTTTCTCTTACTTAACTATGATATCAATATTTAATAGCAAGTATATTTTTGTATATAGTCGTAATTCTTCAAATTTGTCTTCTTTATCATGTTTTAATTAGAATCTTACACTGATTTCTGTTTTCGACAAAATTGCAGAGTCTGAGTTGTGTGTTGTGCGCCAGTCACACCAGATTTTTTTTAAAGTAGCTCCATTGCTAAGTCTCGATGGCAAATGTGGAGAGTTGTATGTTTCTCCTTCTCGAATATTATTTTTGTTTTTGTAGTTACTAAACTATAATACATAATATTTCATATTTTATTTCGCTTAGCTTTTCAAATATTTAGAAAAGCCTCCCCTCCTTCATCTCCCGGGGCCTTCATAAACTGGCTAAAGTTTAGAGGAAGATACACTTTGGAAAGACTTTTAATTGAAAAAAATTTTCCCTCTAGTGCTGAATATTAATATTCATATTACGCAATTAATTTTGATCATATTTTTTTTCCAAAGATTATGAAATTTTCTTAAAGACGACAAGAACGTATCATTAATTATAATAATTGGCAGGCAGGGTGTCTGCGATAAGGGTGTTTGATCACTGAACTGTCTGAACAAGGAAGGCGTTATTTTAGACATGTTTTTGTGCGTATGTGTGCGAGGGACGATGCATTTCGCAACTACCCAGGTGAAGCAAGGGTTGCGCTCCAGATAGAAAGAGTGCAGGGCGCGGTGCTTACACAGCTCCACCTTCTGAGTCATCATCTGCGGCGACACCTTCGGTTCAATTCAACTCCAATCGACAGTGAGATCCCGAACAATATCAACCGGGTCAGGGACAGACCAGAAACCGGAATCTGGCGCAACTAGTTAAACACGAACCCGAATCATACACGTGCGTGTGTGTCCGAGGAGACCCTCTGGTATTTAAATTTGTCGTCCTAATCTGAGGAGTTCACAGTCATAAGAGAGATTCGCTCAACCGTAACGGAACACGACCTAGAACTTGAAATATACAGTCACGTTTATATAATCCTATAAAGATCTCTATATATAACTCTCTATTACTGTGGAATTTGTCTTTACTATTTTTGGATTAATATTTAATGAAAATTCCAGAGATAATAGCTTCCTCTTAGTTTGACACTTACTTTTTACTTTCTCTTACCTATATATGTTAATATATAGAGATAAAGTATTGGTTTAATGTAAAAATCTCGATGTCAAGATTTTGATGAAAATAGATCCAAAAAAGTTGGTCCCGAAAAAAATGGTCTGTCTGTCTGCGAACAAAATATCTCAAGAACAAAAAAAGCTAGGAGGTTGAAATTGTATATTTAAAATAAGCACCCCACTGGGACGTAATACGAAGCTTTTGAACAAAAGCCAAAGAGTATTTTACTGATTTACTTTTTCAGTTTTTTTTTTTTTTTTTATTTTCTTAAAATTCACTCTAACGATTTTGATTAAAATTCATCCATTTCTCCTGTCTTTCGTATGAAGTGCTTCAAAAGATTTCAATGAGAATATACATTTTAAAGAGCATCTAAAAAAAATAATTGATTTTTGAATTTTAATCAAAATCTTTGCAGCGAATTTTGAGAAAATAGAAAAAAAAAATGAAAAAGCACTAGTACATTTTGGCCGATTTTTTTCAAAAGCTTCGTGTCAAGTACCTAACTTAAATATAAAATTTCAACCTCATAGCTCTTTTCGTTCTTGAGATATTTTGTTCACAGACAGACAGACACACAAACAGTCAGACTGACAGACCATGTCGCGAAAACCACTTTTTTTGCATTCAAGGGACCTCAAAACGTGTATATCCATCGAAATTTTGACATCGAATTTTTGACATGAATCCAATACTTTCTCTATATATAGGCTATATGGACCCTGTTACGCATTAGTGTGTCAAGTGCCAGCTACCGAGATTTGAGAAAATTAAATTTAAAGTTTTTTGTTTTCATTGGATTATATCAATATATAATTATTTTTTGTAAATTTTGCAAGTAACATTAAATATAAATTTTTTTAGGACATATTTCATAAAAATCTGGTGTGACTGGCGACAGCACACAACTTTCTCTTACCTTCGGTAATCGAAAGTTGTGTTCTGTGCTTGTCACACCAGATTTTTTGTGTCGACATGTATTTAGTTCCCGACAGTATGGAACATGAATTCAGATGTAAAATTTATAAGTATGGGAAAATATTTATATTTTGTTACCATGGCAACCATTTCTCCTATCTTCCCTATGAAATACAAGAGTAAAGTGGTCTTCAGAAGATTTCAATCGCAAAATGAGAATATACATTTGAAAGAGCTTAAAAAATAATTGATTTTTGAATTTTAAAAAAAATCGTTGGAGCAAATTTTGAGAAAATCGAAAAAAACTGAAAAAGTACATCAGTAAAGTACTAGTACTCTTTGGCCGATTTTGATTAAAAGCTTATTTTTCCGGTCCCGGAGGGTGTTTAACTTAAATATAAAATTTCAACCTCCTAGCTCAATTCCTTCATGCTTAAAATTGAACACACACACACCCACACACACCCACAGACAGACCATGTCGCAAAACCCCTTTTTTGGATTCAGGGGACCTCAAAACGTGAAGATCCATCAAAATCTCGACATCGAATTTTTGACATGAATCCAATACTTTCTCTCTATATATATATTACATATATACATAGGTAAGAGAAAGTAAAAAAATACTATTAATTATACAGTAGCATTTGAAACAATATTCCGTGCTTAAATCAATTTTTAATTTTTTGGCTCTTGACACACTAATGCTTAACAGGGTCCATATATTTCATATATACATAGGTAAGAGAAAGTAAAAATATTTTCATTTATTTGTCTGTTTCTCAACGAGCATTATCACGTCACCTGGTTAATTCTTATAATAGCTTCGGACTTGAACTTTAAAACTGGATAATTTTTTTTCAATACTCAAGGAACATAATTTATTTAAAAAATAATAAATACTTTTACTATCCAAACTTAATTTCACCTTAATTGAAAAGTATTTAGTGTTCAATAAAATAAAAACTTAATGGGATTTTTATTTATTTTTTTTTATTTTATGTTTGACGTTTTTAAATAAATAATTTTTCCATGTCTCTTTTTGAAACATCTCTTATACTAAATATATAAGTAGCAAAGAAGCAGCAAGCGAACATCGTTACGAATGTAGAAAAGAAGAAATGTCTTTCCGAATTGATTAATATAATCTAAAATTAATAGGATCATTTTTCAGACGGAAAAAATTGACCTTTAGTTTAAATTCAAGAGGTATTTTTTAACCAAATATAGTGTATTTAAAAAAATCTGGTGTGACTGGTCGCACAGCACACAACTTTCTCTTACCTTTGATAATTGAAAGTTGTGTTCTATGCTTTTCACACCACTTTCTCTTACCCTATATATGAAATATATATAGAGAGAAAGTATTGCGATCATGTCGAGATTTTGATGGATATACATGTTATGTCCCCTGAGTCCAAAAAAGTGGGTCCCGCAAATTGGTCTGTGTGTGTCTTTGTGTATGGACATTTTTAACCATGAAGGAAATGAGCTAGGAAGTTGAAATTTTATATTTAAGTTAGGCACCCCTCGAACTCGTGTACATAAGCTTTTAATCAAAATCGGACAAAAAAGTTCTAGTACTTTACTGATGTACTTTTTCAGTTTTTTTTTCGATTTTCTCAAAATTCGCTCCAAGGATTTTTTTTAAATTCATAAATCAACTATTTTTTATATGCTCTTTAAAATGTATATTCTTATTTTGCCATTGAAATCTTCTGAAGACCACTTTACTCTTGTTCTTCATAGAAAGATAGGAGAAATGGTTGCCATGGTAACAGAATTTAAATCTTTTTCTCTTTGTTTTTTTTTTTTTTTTTTAATTTAAAAACATTCACACTTTTTTCTCATTCACACTCACACTCACACACACATTCACACAGTCTTTTCGGCAACTCAGGCCATTTAAGACTTTAGACGATAACCGTTATTGATAAATATACATATAGGGGTCCAGGCATTTTTATTTAAGCCATTTGGTATCCAATTGGCTTAAATAAAATCATCGGACTGCCTGGGGTCCGAACCCGCGACGTTTGGTATACGAGGTTAGCACGCTAACCTCTACGCCACCCGACTAAATCTTTTCTCTTTAGATTAAAATTCATATAAATCAATTATTATTTAGATGCTTTTTTGAAAAGTATTGTTGAATTTCCTACTTTCGGGGCACTATGATTCTCAGCAGGCGATATATAGTTAAGAGAAACTAAAAATATAAAATAAGCACTAGCTGGGCCACCCGCCTGCTGCGAATCCTCGCCTTTTCTTTCTTGAGTGTCTGGCAAAACCATCAAGATTGATGTAAATAAACAATGCCAAGCAAAGAGCATCTTATGAATTGAAGACCAAGATTAAGAAGGTCGATGAATACCAGAGATAAAATGAATTTTCTTCTTTTTTCAAATCAAATGGCCACACTAGGATTATAAAATAAATTAAAAGAAAATCAATAACTAAGAAGTCTTTGAAAGGAAATGAAAATTAGCCATAATTAACTAAAATTAGTAATAATTAACCTAAAAATACATATTTTCTTAAAGAGCAGAAATATGGCTAAATGCCAGCAAGAGCTCACTAAAAATTAGATTGGGTTGGTGAGCAAATTTCAAGTTTTACCGTCCAAACGTGGTGAGCATCCACAAAATGATCGACTGGACCATTTTAAATTCATGCGAGGTTAAACGCCATCAGGCCACATCTGACCTATCCGAAATATATAAATGATGCACACTCAAACAGACACGATGTTTTTTTTTTAACTCACATATCTCGCAGTATGTATATTTATGAATAAACAAAATACCGAGAAAAATGAATTATTTACATTGACTTTTTTGTAATATTGTGTTTTTCTAAGATATATGAGGGTTCCTCGTTGTTTTATAATACAAAGATGGGTTTAAATTTAAAATTAAAAAAAAAAAAAAAAAAAAAAAAAACAATGAATGGGCGTTCTATAAAAATCTGGTGTGACTGGTTGCCCAGCACACAAAATCATTAGAGCCAATTTTGACAAAATAGAAAAAAACTAAAAAAGTACTTCAGTAAAGTACTAGTACTTTTTCGCCGATTTTGTTCAAAAGCTTCTTTTAACTGTCCGGAAGGGTACCTAACTTAAATATAAAATTTCAACCTCATAGCTCATTTCCTGCTTAAAATTGTTACACACAGACACACACACACACAACACCCCCACCAACCCACTTTTTTGAACTCAAGGGACCTCTAAACATGTATTTCCATCAAAATCTCGACATTGAATTTTTGACAAGATCGAAATACTTTCTCACTATATATTACATATATAGGTAAGAGAAAGGAATGATTTTTTTATAATTAAGGTCTATTTCGGCATCAAAGTCCATGTAGACTCCGTCTCTATTTCAATTAAATTGACTATCAATTGTCGCATGAGACGGCATGCGAACCCACGACCCTTGGTACAGAAGGCCAGCACACTAACCCCTACACCAAGGCCCGAGGGCAAGAAATGATTTAATCATATAATTTATCTCTTTTATAATACTTATATTATATTTTCTTTATCTCTTTTATAATACTTTTTATTATAATGTTAATTAAAGTCTTTTCACCTATTAAATATTATTATTATTATTCGGCGAAAAAAAGAGATCTCTCTCTCATGATAACCTTTTTCTATTTAACTTTGATATTTGAAGATATCATTTCGAAATCACGCTCTATAAATGCAAAACTAATAAAGTATTCAAAATGGATATCAGTTGATGCCCTAGATACCATCTCTCTCCCTGTCTCTATGATGGCTGCAAATAAATTGGGGGACCTAGGTCAGGGGATGAGTACATGTCCAACCGATATTGAACGAAGGTCGATCTGTCAAATGAGAAAAAAATACGATTTGTATCGGGGTTCGACTTTGTTTTGATGTAGCAAATAATAAATTCTTTTTGATAGATTAATAATTGAAGCCCAAGAGAATTTAGAGACACTTTTTAAAATAAAATAATGATTTTCTTTCTATAAATGAAATTAATTAATTAATCATTAATAAATAAGAAATTATATATAATATTTAAGATATTATATATATCGCGTATGTGAGCCGCGAAACGGAAATTTATATAATCAAATATTTACTAATTCATATATCCGAAAAAATAAGTGAAGGCACTCCGAGTACAAAGTGGAGAATCCGTGGTTCGACTCCCGGCGGCACACTCTTATTTTTTCGGGTATATGTATTAATAAATATTTGATTATAGAAATCTTCCTTTGTCCCCATGACCTCCCGTGATTGGAACAAGCTCCCTGCGTCTATCTTCCCCAAAACCTACAATCTTCAGACTTTCAAGTCTAACCTCAACAGGCATCTTCTCAGTTCCCGCAGTTGAGTTTCCCCTTTATGCTTCTCCTTTTGTTTTTATTTTCTTCCTGGCTGCATGTGACTATTGGTCATTATAGGTCTTCGGACCTTATGCACCCATTCCAAAAAAAAAAAAAAAATAATAATAATAATTAGGGTAGCATATTTATAAGACCTTCAGGGGCGGTAGCTTCACTTCCAGTTAACTAGTGAACTCAACCGTCCGATAGCAAATCATTGATATATTGTAAACAAGATCACGCTTAACCTTCGAGTTAAAAAAATGAGTTTTTCACATATTATTAGCTATCTAAGGTATAAGGAAAGTTTTGTGAAGTTAGTAACTTAATAAAGACTTCATTTATAAAAATTATTAAAAATTGAATTTTTTTTTTAAACATTCACACTTTTTTCTCATTCACACTCACACTCCCCTCACACAAGTCTTTTCGGCAACTTAGGCCATTTAAGACTTTACGATAACCGTTATATATGAGATAATATCTATTGGGGTTCAGGCATTTCTATTTAAGCCATTTGGTATCAAAATGGCTTAAATAAAATCATCGGACTGCCTGGGTCAGAACCCGCGACGTTCGGTATAGAAGGTACTCACGCTACCAACTACACCAAGCCCTGGGGCAAAATTAAAATTAAAATTAATTAAAAATTTAAATAATTAATTAGCCTTGACCTGTGGTTCAGGGCTAAAGCATTAGTTTCTGGTACACCAAAGGTCAAGGGTTTGCATCCCGTCTCATGCAACAAAAATTCATTATTAATGAATAATTGAATGTGTACCTGCGGCAAAAAAAAAGAAAGCGAATTATTTGTACCAATGAAAGGGAATTTATACTCTTTTTGGTTTATTTTTTTACGGTGTTTTGTATTTTTGAGCAATGTGTTCTTGGTGTTCTTGCTTCTTTGTGTTTTTTTATGTATTAAAAAAAAAAAAAAAAAAAATTTGCTATGTATAAAAACAAAAGATTTAAAATCAGTCTCCATTCTACAAAACGAAATGTTTTAAACAATAAAATTTATTATTATTATTATTAAACTAGTTAATTAGAAGTTAAGCAACCCTTAATCAGCTACACCAATTTATATGCATTTTTGCAATGAGGATCGAATTCGCGAAAATTTGGAATTATTTTTTCGTTATAATTTAAAATCGTCTTTGCAATACATTTTCCCAAAATTAAACTTAACAATCATTTAACTTAAATATTTTAGGGAAAGAGAGGGAGGGGAGAGGAGATGATTGGAAGAGAAAATAAAAAAAAAAAAAATTTTATAGAAATTATGAAATTTGGATTAATTCCCCCCCCCTACGCCCAACGCTCGGGGCCCAAACCGCCCCCTCCTTCAGAAGCCAAAAGGGAGGGGATAAAATCCGAATAAATTTGCCTGAATAATAGCTCGGGATTTATTTATTCACCCTTTTCTTAAATATTTTAATTATCGTAAAATGGAATAAATAGAACCAGGAGATTTTTAAAATTCATATTGAATGTTTAAAGAACTCCCTCCCTTTGACTTTTGAGGTTGTCAATATTGACATTTGTCATTCTCTTTAACCTCTCGGCCAGGGGAGGGGACTCTTAGAATTGAAAATCGTTTCTATTCATCCCATTTTACGATACTCACTTTTTAAAATCTGACTAATATACGTTATGAAAATTAATGTAACGTTTATTTTATTTTCAGATCACAAGCAAGAAATATCATGGAAATCCTTAAGGCGGAATAGGACCGAAGGTGTTACGACTTGGATTCTTCAATACTGTTTAACTTTACTTGGTGAGGATTTTTTTTTTACATATTTATTAGACTTTTAGAGTAAATAATTTTGTTCTTTTGGATTCTATGCTAGTTTTTACCCTAACCTTGTCTTTTTGTTATTTGATATTAAAATCATTAAAAAAAAAAAATCTAACATAAAAGGTATCTAAACTACAGCCAATAACAAAATCAATGGCTTCTTCTAGTACTCTATTTTTTCATTCTCTTCGTGAGCCAGCATTTAATAATATCAAAAGCTCTTTTCTTTTCGGGTGAGCGGAAGGTTTATTCTAGAAACCGATTTAATCAACTTTAATGGTATTGAAATAAGGATTTGTATTAAAAAAAAATTTAAATGCAATATCCGAGTGAGCCTGCAAAGTAGGCAACCGTTGCGATTATGAATGAATAGAGAGGAGAGGGAACAAAATCCAATAACTTTAGTAAGTACCAAAATTAAAATAATATTTATTATTACCTAACTTTTTAAGACAAATTGCATAAATTTCACTAATTAACACATTTTTTTTTTAAGCCCTTTTCGATTACAGAGGGTGATTAATATTTTTATCCAATTGAAAACACATAGTATCGATGGCTACCGGGGGACGTTCCACACTCCTATTGCAAGGGGATATCGTTTGAAAGTCTACGGCGAAAAGACTTTAAAAAATATGGCGTATGAGGGTAGGGGTATGCTAATTTCTTGGCAATGAGAAAAATTACTTTTTTAGAATGTTTTCTCCGAATATTTCGAAGGCAAACGAAGAAAACATTCTAAAAAGTAATTTTTCTCATTGCCAAGAAATTAGCATTTATACACCTATCCTCACAGACTTAAAAAAAAAATCATCCGGATTCTCAATTATCCGAACATGAGAAATTCAACTCTTCATAGCTCTAATGAAAAGGAAAACTACTACATATATTATATTTCAATAAAATTTAAATATTTTCATAATTTTTTTCTGAGTTTTATAAAAAAATGAAGAAATGAATATGAAGAAAAAATGAATAATATGAATATGAAGAAAAGCGAGTTTTTTTATTTTTCCTTCTTGAAGAAATGAATATGAAGAAAGAATGAATAATATGAATATGAAGAAATTTTTTTTTTTTTATTTAAATTATAATTCAATTGTAATTATTGTAAGGGCATAAAAGCCATGGTAGCTGTTCGCCCTAAGTATAAATAAATAAATAATATACTAAATAAATAAATAAAAAATAAATATTATCAAGTTTTTTATTAACCGAACTCCATATGGTTTTAATTCTGGTAATCAAGTTCATATGGAACCAGGCCCCTTGGGCATTTGGGGCCTCTCCCAAACTCTTCCACGCCAATCTGTTTTATAAATTAATAAATAAATTTGTAACATAAAGTCTTATAAAAAAAAAAAAACAACCAAAATGTACACATAAATTTATGTATGTAAAAATTTATCCTATATATGAACCAATAAAAGGCAATAATTGTAATAATCAAGTTCCCCCCATACGGCCCTAATTATAAACAACAGGAGCTTATTTAAACCCCGGTGTTGTTTAAATTTATGATAATTGATAAAATTATTAATTTCGCGATTGGCATCGTTTTCAAAACACAAACCTCTTTCACTCTCAATTTTTTCGGGGGTGGGTATGTGTTCGGAATCCTAAATAAACGAATTTAGAAATAATATAGTTTTTCTTATAATTCAAACTGCTTTTAAAATTTAAATTCTAATTTTCACTCTATATATAGAGTATTTATTTATTTTTGAGATTTTGGGTAGGGTTCGAATCCCCATAAAAATTAAAAAATTATGAAAATTGCATTCATGGAAGGTCCGAATCCGCGACTTTTTGGTATACGAGGTTAGCACGCTAACCCCTACACCAAGCCTCGAGGCCATTTACCCATGTTTTTAAATTTTACATCTCGAATTCCAATATATCGGCGGAAACTAAATATATCTCGACACAAAAAATCTGGTGCGACCAGTCACTACCAAATTTTTTTATTATTTGAAAAATAATTTTTTGAAACACCATCTATTTCAGTAGTTTGAAACTTCAAATTCTTTTTTCAAACAGAAGACAATCCTTTTATTATTTTTATTACTACTGAATTTTATTCACACCTAGAAAAAAAAACATTGCACTATTTTAAAATTAAAAAAAAAAAAACCTAAGTCAACAATATATAACATTTTTTTAATTTTTTTCTTGTATTTATTTACGTGCTTGGCATTTTTTCTATTTATTTATTTTTTTCTCTCTTACCCTTCCCGGTTTTATTAATAAAAAAATTCTTTTGTTGAAGAGAATAATGTAGGGAATTAATCGAGGTGTGCTCTGCATTTTGATCTTGCATCATAATACAGCCTAAATGCATAGAAATATGGCAATGAATAGGCAACCGTTGGCTGGGTTAATAGGCTTTTATTAAGGCATTTTAATCAATTCCTTTATGTAGAGAGAGAAGAGAGGGGGGAGGAACGTGCGAAACAGATCATAAATCACGACACCAGAGGTTAAAAAAAAAAATTAGTAAAGATATTTAATTGGCTAATTGTTTAATTTGGAGCTTAGTATCTATGATAAATTTCATTTTCAATCCTATTGTATAGAATAAAAAAAATTTCGGCTTTCAATTCAAAAAACGATTTTTATTTTCTCTTGCCTGTTAATATACGAGATATATAGAGAGAAAGTATTGAATTCATGTCAAAAATTCGTGATTTTGAGCTCTGCTAGGTCCAAAAAAGTGGGTACCGCAAAATGGTTTGTTTGTGTGTGTGTTTGTGAACTTATCTCAAGAGCGAAAAGAGCTAGGAGGTTGAAATTTATTATTTAAGTTACGTACCCTCCTAGAACGTTACTCGAAGCTTTTGAACAAAATTGGCCAAAGAATACTAGTAGGCTACTTTACTGAAATACTTTTTCAGTTTTTTTTTTTTTTTTTCGATTTTCTCAAAAATGACTCTAACGAATTTGATTAAATTATTTTTTTTAGATGCTCTTTAATATGTATATTCTCTTTTTGCCCTCAAACACTTAAAAGACTCCGACTTTATTTGAATTTGGATAAAAAACGTTAAAAAAAAGGTCGAATGAAAGAAATTTAATAAAAGGATCGTGCTTAACCCTAGAACGCAAAACCAGGGCCTTTCAGGCCCGGTCACTCCGTTTTTTCTCAATAACTCTCAGAAAAAGCTTCTTATAAATTTCAAGTTTTTAGTATTCCTCCATTTATTCATAACAAATATATTTTTAAAGGGTTTTTCAAAAAAAAAATTTTTTTTATGCCTTATTTTTTCTTCGAACCACTTTACAATCACAAAGTCACAAGGAGGGCCTCCCAGGCCCTTGGGGTTTCTGGGTATTTAAAACACTTTGAATGACAACCTATTATGTATTATGTATTTAAATATTTAAAATTGTCATGTTCTTTTTTAAATAATAAAATAAATATTGTCAAATTCTTTATTAATTTTGAAAAAATCAAGAAAACTGTCAGTTTCATCTCGACTTTCGGATCTCAAAGCTTCTCTATATTTTTGAGATTATATCTTCTGATAACATTCAAGAATGCTTTTACTTTCTCTTAACTATATATGTAATTATATAGAAAGTATTGTATTCATGTCAAAAATTCAATGTCGAGATTTTGATGGATATACACGTTTTGAGGTCCCCTGAGTTCAAAAAAGTTGTTTTTGCAACATGGTCTGTTTGTGAACAAAATATCTAAAGAATGAAAAGAGCTAGGAGATTTAAATGTTATCGAAGATAAAGACAGTATTCTTAAAAAAAAATAAATAAAATAAAATACAGTATAGAGGATCACATTACTGAAGAAAATAATGAAAATTCAAGCAATGAAGATATTGATCAAAAAAAAAATATTTATATTCTTTACGGAAATTTTCACCTGACTCATAATTTCTGTTTCAATACTCCATTTTTTATTGGAAAAGATACTTTAGAAAAGATAAAAAATGTATTCCAGCTGAATTTTTACCTATTAGAAAAAAAAAACCACTTTTTTCGATTTACTCTCAAATTTGCGCTTGTCTCTTATGTGCCTAAAAAAGGAAGTATATTTTACTCTTGTCGAGTATATATCATTCAGACAATATTGGTATTGTTTATGAACATGCCCAAAAACCAGAAATTATTATTTATTATAATCAATCGAAAGGAGCAGTAGATATTTTGGATAAAATTGCAAACACTCATACGGTAGTATAGCCTAGCTGCAAAAGAAAAACAAATCATTGGCTGATGGCCGTTTTTGAAAACTTTATTACGGTATGTGCAATTGCATCAATGATCATTTATTTTAATTTAAAACACAAATCTCATGTTAATTTCCAAAAAAAAACACCTCCGAAGAAAATTTTTTGTTGAATTGAGCGAGGAATTAATTTGCGATCACATAAAAAGAAGATCGATACAAGGACTAGAGAAATCAATTAGAAGGGTAATTGAGGAAGTACCCCCTCAATGTCAAAATAAAATTTTGATCTTAAAAAACCTACAAGAAGATGTTATTTGTGTCCAACTAAAATAAACAGAAAACAAAAATAACAAGTCTGCTGTAAAAGAAATATTTGAAGTGGGCATTGTACTAAAAAAATTATATGTAAAAGATGTTTTTAAAATAAAAACCTTAAAATTATGAATAAAATATTGATTAGTTATATATTTTTATAAATTTTAAAATAAATTAATGAACAAAAATTAATATAATTATTCAAAAATGTGTTGAAAAACCTATTAAACATGTAGTGGGCCTGAGAGGCCCTCCTTGTGACTTTGCGTTTCCAAAAAAGCTTGTGCGTTCTAGGGTTAAAGCCATTTGGATACCAAATGGCTTAAATAAGAATGCCTGGACCCCAAATAAATATATATTATTAAATAACAGTTATCGTCTAAAGTCTTAAATGGCCTAAGTTGCCGAAAAGACTGTGTGAATGTGTGTGTGAATGTGAGAGTGAATGAGAAAAAGTGTGAATGTTTAAAAAAAAAAAAAAAAAAAAAAAAATTGGCACCCCTTGAAGTTACATCATTTCCTATCTCTAACCCCTCCTGCTTGCCAGTGACTCCTTTCGAAAAATGCATCACTAAGAGGGAACCTTCTTTACCTCCCTTCCACAGGACGGGATGTCACAGCAACTCCCTCTCCTCGTAGAGTTCCCTGGGGGCTATTGTGGTGAGATCCAATATTCCAATCCAGTGCCTGCTTGAGGATTTGCTTACATTAATATAATAAATATTTTTATTTATAGAAAAATCCCTCACGCCCAAGATTTGAACCTATAAGAGCACATGTCAAAGAAAATCAATCACATATATAGGCATTTCATACAATTTATTATTACACTTTTTGATATGTGCCTTTATAGGTACTAAAATGATTTTATGTAGTAAAATTGTCTCCACTCACTAGTATATATAAAAAATGAGAATATCTCTACTCTGTTCTCTATTGTAGGTCTGATGAACCATAGAGATCGAAACTGAAATAAGTTGTGCACACTCGGTCGCCAATTATTTTTTTCCTACTACTGTCAACATAACCCGACTTTCGGAAGTAACTTCCTTTTTATTCTGAGTTTAATGTTCCTCTGGCCGTTTCTACTGATTATAATTTTAATTTTGAAATTACATCCGTAAGGTGGCCAAACAGAAAGTGACTCCTCCTGCTTTCGTCTCTAGCTAGTGAACTAATCCTTATTTCTGGTTCCAACCGGCTCCTTATATCCAACCTCTTCTATGCTCTGGAGGATGTCCTAGTTTGAGGAGGGACTCCCTCAGCACTTCTTTTGAAGAATGCATCACTGAGAGGGAACCTTTTTTTCGTTCCATAGGACGGGATGTCACAGCAACTCCCTCTCCTCGTAGAGTTGCCTGGGGGCTATTGTGGTGAGATCCAATATTCCAATCCAGTGCCTGCTTGAGGATTTGCTTACATTAAATAAATATTTTTATTTAATGAAAAAATACCCCACGCCCAGGATTTGAACAGGGATCTTCTTTGTAGAAACCGACACCCTAGCTCACTACACCAGCGAGCCCCTCTAAAATTTATTATTTTGTAATAAAAAAATTTTTATTTAATGGCGATTGTTATTACAATATTAGTTTCAGCAATCCAATGCCATCATCAGGCCTTAAAACAAATTACAAAAATCTTATAAATTTGAGATGATAATTATTTTTTTATAATTGTTTGCAATTCGGATGATGTCAAAGGATTGCCGAAAAAGTTATAATATCAATCGTCATTAAAAACGCTATTAAATAAAACAGATTAAATACGCCATTAGATTATAAAAAAATTTTATTTTTACCTAATACATTTTAAATATGCAAAGTATTTTTCACTGAGATGATTAATTGCCTCACAGAGGTAGAAAATTGAATATTCAAGAGGGAGGGTTGGGGGAGGGGGTGTAATTAGTAATTAAAGCGGCAAAGCACTTGAGGATTAGTGTACCTGAGCGTAAACTCGGGTCATTATTCTTCTTTTTTTTTATATAATGCAATTTCTTATTTTGCTCTGTCGGAAGTCATTTATTGATAAATCATGTTTTTAATCAAAGGAAAACATCTCTGCTTGTGTGTGTGTTAGTGGAAAAATAGTCGTATAGTGAAAGATTAAAAAGCAGCAATATTAATTAAATAATACATTTACAAAACTTTTAATCAAGAAATGGATTCATTTTTAAGTAAATAATAATAACGAAGCGCTAAAAAAAAAGTCAGAAAAATTAATAAAAAATTGTTAAAGACCAAATAGACAAAAGAAAAAAAAGAATATTTTATTTTTAATTTTTGTCGTTCTCTCTCATTCAAATTACAATAATAATTGTAATTACAGTGTTAATTTCAGAGTTTTTACGAGATTTTTTAAAGTCCAGATGGAAGTGTCGTTCAAAAGATGAAATAAAATATTTTTCACAGTTTCGACCATATCGCCATTATCAGATCTAAAAAGACAAATTGTTTATTTTATTAGTGAGATCATACAATCAAAAATGAAAGGTAAATTCAACTTAATTATGAATGTTAGAACATGATATTTTTATGCTACTGGACAAACTTGTTTATCCTAGGACAAACTATTTCGCCCTGAGTGCGTTCAAAGAAATAGGTTTCTTCTAGGCCAAACTAGTTTAATCTAACGCTCTTAGGACAAACTAGTTTGTTTGTTCTTAAAAAAACAGTTTAGCCTATAACATACATAACATTTTGAAGAGAAAAAACAAAACAAAACAATTCACTCCAAATTTTATTTGGATTTTGTTCCAACTTATTCATGATTAAGTAAAAATACCTTGAATATAATGATTTTATTCATTTTAGATTGTATAACTAATAGAATAAATAATTTGTATATTTTTAGACCTGATGACGGCAATATGGTCGAAACTGTGAATGTGCAAAAAATTTTATTTATTTGTTTCCTTTTCAAACTCCCAACAGTGTTTCCCAGTTATAGCGAGAGTACATTACATCCATTATACAAGATGTGAATGTGAAATGAAGTGAAAATATATACAATACAAAATAAATGAAACAAGAAATAAATATCCATCCATTAATTTCTCTATACAGAAAGTTCTCACTTCCTTGTCGCATATTCTTTAAATTAAAGATTTTATTTTATCTGTTACACCTATGATAGGTCTTTAAATAACCTTGTAATTTTCCTGAAATTAACACTGTCTTTTGTTTTATCCTTTTTGGGCCCTTAATTTTACCAATAAAACATATAACATAATTAAAGACCTACATTTTTCGCTTATTTAAATTAATAAATACTTGGTTATATGTTTTTTATATAACATAATGTATTATTTAAAATATTCTTTAAGGTGCGCGGCTTGAGGTACTAATTTTGAGAGATTGCGGCCACAATTTTGAAGTTATCGATCTCAATTTTTACTTTCTCTTACCTATGTATATATGTAATATATATATAGAGAGAAAGTATTGGATTCATGTCAAAAATTCGATGTCGAGATTTTGATGGATCTTCACGTTTTGAGGTCCCCTGAATCCAAAAAAGTGGTTTTCGCGACATGGTCTGTCTGTGTGTCTGTGTGTCTGTGAACAAAATATCTCAAGAACGAAAAGAGCTAGGAAGTTGAAATTTTATATTTAAGTTAGGCACCCCCATGGGACGTGACACGAAGCTTTTGAACAAATCGACCAAAAAGTACTAGCACTTTACTGATTCACTTTTTCAGTTTTTTTCGATTTTCTCAAAATTTGCTCCAACGATTTTTTTTAAAATTCAAAAATCAATTATTTTTTAGATTCTCTATAAAATGTATATTCTCATTTTGTGATTGAAATCTTCTGAAGACCACTTTACTCTTGTACTCCATAGAAAAGATAGGAGAAATGGTTGCCATGGTAACAAAATATAAATATTTTCCCATACTTATAAATTTTACATCTTGAATTCAATTGTACCCTACTGTCGGAAACTAAATACATGTCGACACAAAAAATCTGGTGTGACAAGCACAGTACACAACTTTCGATTACCGAAGGTAAGAGAAAGTTGTGTGCTGTGCGCCAGTCACACCAGATTTTTTTTTTTTAATTAAAGCTATTTAAAAAAAATAGAAGCCCTTTTTCGAATTTTTTTTTTTAGATTAATCACATTAAATAAAAGGTATTTTTTTCGCTCCATATCTTATAGATAATTAAATTAGTAATCATTGTGTTAAAAAATAATTAATTTTTTGCCTTTAATAAAAACTTTCAAATGAAATGGAATAAAACGCTTGTTTCCCTATGTGGAGAACTAACGCCATCTCTTGCCGCCTAGAGTAACCAGTTTCTCATTCGGCATTTAACGGTAAGAGTTTAAATCATAAAGTAAAACCTTCTCTATTTTTTTTTATCTTCTATAATATTTGTAACAATTCCACGTCACAAAAGCGTTAATTTCAGTAAACAAACAACCCTTTTTTTTTTTTTTTAAGTAAAATACATGCAAATGGAGAGATACGAGTAGCTAAGCGTGTTAGTTGAGGGAGGAGGAGGGGGAGGGGGGGTATTAATTATTTCAAGACGAAAAGGCCAGATGGCGACGACGAGAGACCCTTTTGATATTCAATGCCCTTAAATGGGGAGAGAGAACACCCTCTAGGGCAGGGCTCAACTTCTTAATTAAACCTTTGACATGACCTACCGACTGCATCATACACTCTCTTCATGTCGACGGGGAGGGGGAGAGGAGGGAGGGTGGGGGGGGGGCTCTAATTACCGATTCGTTGTTCACCTGTGTGTTGAGATATTTAATCTTCTTAAGAAAATCTTAATAAAAAAAAAAAGTACAAGCCCTCTCTCGTCGTTGTCTTTTAATTTTTTAAATTAACAATCATTATCTTGATGATAATAAGATGAAAACATGGATGTCTTTGAATTTTTTTTTTTTTTTGTTGCTCGTTAATAATACACTCTCTTGTTTGATAATTGTTCGGATACAAAAATATTAATTAGCCGGTCATTTGTCAATTCGATTAACTCCATAAAACAGTGTTTTTTTTTTAATATTGGATAACTAGCTACGTGACCCGCCCACCAAGTATTCTTTTGAGTTTCTTCTTAAACCTATTGGTTGATTAATATTAATTATTTAATAAGTTTTACTTTTTTTTTTTTTTAAATTTAATTCTAAGCTCTTTGTCGGCATCTGAGACTATTTAGACCTCGTCCCTATTTATTCCTTATTATTTTCTATCTCTAAATCCTCCTCCATTTCTAGCTAATGAGCTAATCCTTATTTCTGGTTCCCTTTTTATCCAACCTCTTCTATGATAAGGAGGATGTCCTAATTTGAGAAGGAACTCCCTCAACATCGACTCCTTTCGAAGAATGCATCACTGAGAGGGAACCTTCTTTTCCACAGGACAGGATGTCACAGCAACTCTCTCTCCTCGTAGAATTGCCTGGAGGCTGTGCTGAGATCCATCAACATCTCGACTTCGAATTTTTGACATGAATCCAATACTTTCTCTCTATATATAATTTATACACTTTATTTAAAATAAAAAAATAAAAAACTCAATTTTTTTTTGTGTCAAAAAAAAAAAAAAAAATATTTTTTTTTAATTTTATTAAAAGAGACAGCCCTGTGGTGGGAAAACCCAAAAAACACAAAAAATTTAAAAAAAAAAAAACAAAAAAAGAAAAAAAATGGAAATATTTGCCCCTTAATCAATCAACATGCTATATGTATTTTGACGAAGTGAGTGTGATGGTGATTGTATATTTGTAGATGAGAAGGTTGTCATGTTTACGTTTGACAGATGTGACTTTTGTTTGTAACTTAAGCTTATAATAAACATACGCATTGCTCACGCCTATATCGCCTTGCTTATTCTATTATATTATAATCGGTCTTGCGTATCTACGAGACAATAAAAAAAAAATCCAATCCAGTTCCAAGAATTCGCGCAAAAAGGATTTCTCAGAACTAGTTCATTAGGACTTGACAAAATTTATTATAGATGTTAATTATAGAAGTGAGGAGAGCACAGGCAGCCGACAGTGTGTTATCTTCAATGACTTCTGAAGACGATACAAAAGTCGTCATATTGATTTATTAACAGGCCTGCGGTACTCAGTGCTAAAAATAATTAAAAAATGTAAGCAGTACATTTAAATACTTCCAGTACTTTTAAATTACAGGTACTGGAACTGAAATTTTCAGTACTTTTTCTAAAAAGAAACAATAGGACGATTGACTATAAAATGAAATAGGTATGTTTTATAAAAATTCATAATTTTCTTTATTAATATTTATTTGCTAGAAAATTTTCTTTACTGTTTGGATTTCGGTTTATTTATGTATGTATGAATCCTAAATTAATGGACAATCGCTCGCCAAAAGCGGGCTTGGGAGCTAGTAAGTATATAAAATTTAAATATTAAATAACAACTCTATTCATTTTTTTTTTTTTTTTGTTGTAGCTAAAGATTAAATAATTAAATCAGGTTAATCTTTGTTGGAAAGAGAGAAAGAGAGAGAGAAAAGTTTATATGGTAATTCCCATCTACTTCTCTCTAAGGAAAGGAGAGGGAGAGATTTTTTTTTTTCCACATATATTTTCATTAAAATATCTAACCATTTTTAAGTTTCATTAAGGGGTGTTATAAATATTACAATATGATATATGTAATAATATTCAGTCAGATTAAAAGTACAAAAGGCATTATCGTCGTTAAATGTATTAGAGAAAAGAGTAGAGAAAAAAAAATCAAAGAAAATAGAAATATGAATTTTAACAAAAATTTGTTTAAAGTTAAAATACCTGATATCCCCTTACGTTTTGTGTGCCTGATACAAAGTAACACCCAACCCTAATGTCTAGATATATAGGAAAATATTAATAGAAATATTATATATCAGAATAGATAACATCTACAGACAAAGGCGGATACAAGAGGGGGGGATAAAGAGGGTAATTACCCCCCCCCCCCCCCCCGAGATTTGAGAAAAATATTTTTTTTTAGGGAAAAAAATTGTATTTTGAATATAAAATTTTCTAATACTTAAAAATTTGATTTGTATATATGTGTCGACTCTACAAGAAGAGGGAATTGCTGTAACCCCCCCCCCCCCAGTTGTCCTGGAAAGGACTCAGTGAGGCATTCTTCGAAAGGAGTCGGTGCTGAGGGAGTCCCTCCTCAAACTAGGACATCCTCCATAACATAGAAGAAGTTGGATAAAAGGAACCATGTGAAACAAGAAATAAGAATTCAGTTGATTAACTAGAAAGGAACGCAGGAAAAGGAGTTAAAGATAGGAAATAATGTAACTTCACGGGGTACCGGTAGATGGCTAGGGTTGGTTTTAAGGTGTGTGTCTTCGTGCAAGAAAACACCTCGGATAAATAAACGATAGGAATTTCAACTAATAACAAATTATCTATACTATTTTACTCATATACCCTTTCAACATACTATATGTTGCTTGACGCAAAAACAGCTGGTGGTAGCGAAGAAGATACAATCAGCCAGCCACGACATATTTATATTTTGATTTTTTTCTACCTTAAAGGAGTAGGCTGTTTAAATAGGTTCTTCTTAATTATCCAGATATGTATAATTATGTGAAACGAGCTCACTGAAAAATGGCTGAGCTGAGTATGATTAAGGACCAGAATGAGCTGGAGTCCCATCTAGGGAGAGACGCGATGTTCGCCAAAGGCAGGTGGCTCGGATAGCTTATAATTCAGAATAAACCACAACTCTAATTGTTTTAATTCAGAATATTTACTCTGATTAAATTTTAATTTTCTTTTATTTATATATGTAGGGGGCTTGCTAGTGTAGTGGGCTAGGATGTCGGCTTCTACAAAGGAGATCCGCGTTCCTTGGCTTAGGAAATTTTTTCATTAAATAAAAATATTTATTTAATGTAAACAAATTCCCAAACAGGCACTGTATTGGAATATTGGATCTCACCACAATAGCCCCCTGGCGACTCTACGAGGAGAGGGGGCTGCTGTGACATCCCGTCCTGTAGAAGGGTCCTAAAGAAGTTTCTTTCTCAGTGATGCATTCTTCGAAAGAAGTAGGCTACACTCTAGTGCTGAGGGAGCCCCTCCTCAAAATAGGACATCCTCCATAGCATAGAAGAGGTTGGATAAAAGGAACCAGGTGGAACCAGAAATAAGGATTAGTTCACTAGCTAGAAACGAACGCAAGGGGAGGAGTTAGAGATAGGAAATGATGTAACTTCACTGGGTGCCGGTAGATGGCTACGGTCAGAGGCCGGTTGGGTTTGAGGTGTGTGTCTTCGTGCACGGAAGCACCTCGGGCAAATAAACGGGGATCCAGATAGGAATTTCAAATAATTATAAGTAATAGAAATAAAGATTATAACAAAAATTTGATTTCTATATCTAGACGGAAACACGTTTTGAAAAATTCTAATATTGAAGACTTAATTTTTTTTTCCGATACATTATATATATATATACAAAGATAATCTCCATTATTTTCAATTTCATTTATCGTTTATCGTTAATTTGAAAGCAATTAATTGGGATTTTGACTTGATGCTGATGACCGCACCACTTTTTTTTTTTTTTATTAATCATTTAAAGTGAAAAGTGATGTTGATGGTGTGAGAGGGATTTTAATAACGAACGAATGCTTCGTATCAATTACCATTAGTAATAGGATTGAGTGAGTGCAGCAGCAGCAGCAGCCTTTTAAGATCTCACTTCACATTCATATGAATATCAATTTTACATAAGAATCGATCCCCCCTCTTTCAATCGGCTTGCTCCTAGAGGAGTGAATTCTATATTTTTTTTTACATACATATGTCATCTTGTTTTTGTAGTCTTTTGAATAATAAGAAAAGAAGCAATAACACTGGTATTTTTGACTTTATAACAGGAATTATTATTACTATTATTGGATATTCCTATCGGGATGCCCGTTATTTACCCGGGTACGCAGACACACACCTCAAACCCACCCGGTCTCTGGCCGTAGCCATCTACAGAGACCGCGTGAAGATACATTATTTCCTATCTCTAACTCCTCCTTCATTTCTAGTTAACGAGCTAATACTTATTTCTGCTTTCTTTTAACCAACCTCTTCTCAAGGGCGGATACAAGAGGGGGAGGTAATTAACCCCCCCTCCCGAGATTTGAAAAAAATACTTTTTATTTTTTAATGTAAAAATTTAAAAATTAATACTTAAAAATTTGATTTGTATTTATATTCTGGCAAACAAATACTGAATGCGCCTTTAAATTACCGAAATTAAGAAAAAATTGTGTGCTCTGCGACCAGTCACACCAGATTTCCCCCCCTTCCCCCTCCCCCGAGAAACACCTCTGGATCCACTCTTGCCTCTTCTATACTATGGAGGATGTCTTAGTTTGAAGAGGAACTTCCTCAGCACCGACTCCCATCACTGAGAGGGAATCTTCTTTACGTGGCTTCCACAGGAACTCCCTCTCCTCGTAGAGTATCCTGGGGGCTATTGTGGTGAGATCCAATGTTCCAATCCAGTGCCTGCTTCAGGATTTGTTTACATATTTAATGAAAAATATCCCCCACGCTCAGGATTTGAACAAGGATCTTTTTTGTAGAAGCCGACACCCTAGCCCGCTACACCAGTGAATTAATGGCAAGTGTGATACAACAAGTACCACGTATGGAAATTTTTCTGGCTAGTTTCGAAATAAGATGAATTACGGAATTAATGCTAAAAATTTTTTTTCCATTTGACGTCACGTGCCTTTTTTAATGAACGACAAAAATCTATCCGTTTGTAGAATTCAATAATTTAATTAATTACGGGATTTAATTTAGTCAAAAAAATCAAAAAATAATAAATTTATTTAAATAAGAATTAATATTTTTTTTTAATTTTAAATTATAAATTTAAATCTCGCATTTATTATAAAAATTAAATTTTAATTGAACTTCCTTATATGGTAATTAAAAATGCTCCAAGGGTAAAAAATAAAATAATTATTCTAATAAACATAAAAATCTTTTAAGATATAAAGTGTTGCATATCATTTTACTCGGGAAAATATCTATTTTCAGAATATGTAAAAAAAAACTAAATTTTAAGAAAAAAAGAATGTTTTTCCACAAATCGACTCCCAAACATATATATATTTTTTTTTAACCATTTTGGTCTAGTTAACGTTATTTTTATTTTTATTTATTTTTTTTTGAGGAGGGAATATAATACCACCTTCACTCACACACAGATATTAACTAGTCAGCTACAAGTCAAAGAATATAACTTCAAAAGAGCATTTTTATTATTATTATATATATGTAGTTTATAAATAATTAATTTTGAATAATTCTAAAAAAAAAAAATAAATAACGTTAAAAAAAGTAAAATTTAATTAACATTCCCTAATGCATAGAGTATAAAATAATTTTACGAGAAAAGCGATATTTGAAATAATTAATTGAATTAATATAATTTCAATTTAAGTTGTTTTTATTCCTCCTAAAAAGCCTAAAGCATAGAGAGAGAGATCATCTACATTGTGAACTAATTAAATGTATTTTATATTTTATACAAATATAAAAGCTTTATTGTTCTAGAAATTTCATTTTACCCCCTCTACCGTTCTAACCCCCTTCATCAAAAAAAAAAAATATGGCGTAAACAATTTTCATTTTATTTATAATTTATTCATAAAGATTTTAATTAACAATATTATTATTTGAGAGAGAAGCCATTTAGAGTTTAATTTATATTATTCAATTACCCATTTTCTAGTTTTTTTTTTTTTTTTTTTTTTTTTGTGTTAATGGATTATATAAAAACTGAAAATAGATATAAAAGGATTTTTTTTTATTCTTTTGAAATAAAATAAAAATAATTAACAATGTGAAAATAATAATAAAAAAAAAAAACAGGCAATGAAGTTGGAAAACTTTCCGAATTGGATTTTTTTTTTTTTGTTCCTTACAAAAAATTTGTTGTAAATTCTGAGTTTTTTTCTCTTCACAATTGAGTTTTTTGAAAATAACTACCAAATAATGATTCTATAATAATAAAAATTAGAGAGGGAAAGCCTCTTGGGTTAGTGATCAAGAGCTACGAGATTTAAATAAAACTTAAAGAGGGGGAAAAGTCTTAGTTCTTAGAAGTTCTTGCAGAAAATTTATATTTTATAGAGTTTTTTGATTTTTAGATTGATTGGCGATTGAATTGCAACAGTTTCGGCAGACAATGCCATCATCAGGTCTGCAAAAATTCTAAAATATTTTACAAAACAATTCTGAGTTTTCAAAACTCAGATATCTCACTCATCAATTAATATAATCTAAACAATTTTCTTGTATTACATTAATTGTGATATCTGAGTTTTGTAAATTCAGGATGATAATTGTTTTATAAAATATTTTTAAATTTTTACAGGTCTCATGATGGCTGAAACTGATGCAATTCAAAAAATCTAAAAATAAAAAATAAAAATTTAATAAAATATAAATTTTTTGCAAGATTTCCTAAGAACAGTAATAATATTCTTTATTAAGCAGGCCTAGGCCTAAAATACCAGATTGAAATTTTGCATTCAAATTAGTAAACCACACTAATAACTAGTACTTTACTGATGTTTCTTATTTAGATTTTCTCTTAAACAATTTGTGTTTTTATTTAAATAATTCGTATTCTAACAGTCAATCATCTTACAAATGAGTTCAATAAATAATATATATATATAATAATATATAAATATATCAGTGAAATTTTTCTTGGAAATCGTTTGAAGTACACTTTGGAAGCTCAGCGCCATCTATGAATCATCGCGTGGTCAAGCTTGGAACTAAATTGCTAAGAGCAACTAAATATATCTCGACTGGTGTGACCAGCACGGTGTACAACTTTCTCTTACCGAAGGGTAGGAAAAAGTTGTGGGCTGTGCGCCAGTCACAGCAGATTTTTATAAATATATTGAAACAATCATCTAGTGTTTTTAATTGATTCCATCTAACTATAGTGATTCAACTAGCTCCAAAATCATTTTAAATTTAATAAAAGTAATAAAAAAAATAAATAAATAAGGGGCGAGCATCTTCACCTCTTAAAAGAAAAGAAATTTTAATATCAAACTTGAATTTTTTTTTATTTTACAATATATTAATTGAGAAGATATCTGAGTTATGTAAAATTCAGGATGAGAATTGTTTTGTAAATTATTTTGTAAATTTTTCTGATGATGGCGTTTTCTGCCGAAACTGTTGCAATTTAGAGTCCAAATCAGTTTAAATTGAATTAAAAATAACAAAAAAAAGGGGTCAACTTCACCTTTTACCCCTAAAAGAGAAGAAATTTTAATAGCACTATTTAAACACTAAATGACAGCTTGATAAATTGTTGTTGAATAAAAAAAAACAAACATTATCATACCCTCCCCCCTTCCAAAAAAAGGATATATTTATGACATTTGTCACGTAGGAAAAATGAATGCATAATATAAAGTCGAAGATGAAGTTGCATGAAGAAGGTGTCTGTCCGTCTGTCTGTCTGTGTGGATAGAGTTCTCTCTCTCTCTGTTTAGGGTCATTTCTCAAGGGCAGTTTGTCTTTTTTTTTAAGGGTTAGGGTGGAGGAGGAGAGGGCATGATGAATAATGGATGCTAGAAAAAAAAAAAAAAAAACGTTAAGAGTCTTGAATGTCAGATGAGACGTTATTTTCTTATTTTATTTTTTTTTTTTTAAATCAAAAAGATCACATTCTCATTAATTATTTATCAAAAAATAATGTTTTTTGATTATAATTAGCTATCTCTTTGATGAAAGAGGTTAAAAAAAAAATTGTATATATACAGTGTGTCCCAAAGTTCATTAAATTTTTCAAAAAAAAAAAAATTTTGTAGTTTGGAGGGGAAGTGGTGTAGGTTTTACGTGAAACAAATTTATAAATAAAATTTTGAAATATGATATTTTTAAATAAATTTTAAATAATTTTTGGACATTAGTTTTGTCACAATCAAATCCAAATTGCTTATTTTTTATAGAATACCCCGATATAGTTTTGCATCATTGGATTTATCATTATAAACTAAGATGATTTTATATAATATCTAAAATTCACAGATTTTGAGATATTAAAGTTCCATTGTAAAATCTACCATTTTTAAAGTCGTTTGGTTGTACAATAAAAAATTGTTTATATTGTTGCATAAGTAATTAATTAAACTAATTGATTTTAATAATTCTTTAATATATCAATATAATAAAAAGTTAAATTAATTTTCCAAACAATAGTTTAATTATTATTAATTTCTTAAATTGTTGTTATTTATTTGTTGTTATTGTTTATTTTATTTGTATATTTGTTTGTTTGTTTGTTTATTTATTACTTTCTCTTACCCTATATATGAAATATATAGAGAGAGAAAGTATTGCGATCATGTCAAAAATTCGATGTCGAGATCTTGATGGATATACATGTTTTGAGGTCCCCTGAGTCCAAAAAAAGTGGGTCCCGCAAATTGGTCTGTGTGTGTGTGTGTGTGTGTGTGTGTGTGTGTGTGTGTGTGTCTGTGTGTGTGGAACCATTTTTTTTAGCATGAAGGAATTGAGCTACCGGATTGAAATTTTATATTTAACTTAGGTACCTTTGAAGAATCTCAAAATAAGCTTTTGAACAAAATCGGCCAAAAAGTACTAGTACTTTACTGATGTACTTTTTCAGTTTTTTTCGATTTTCTCAAAATTCCCTCCAAGGATTTTTTTTAAAATTCATAAATGAACTATTTTTTAGATGCTCTTTAAAATGTATATTCTCATTTTGCCGTTGAAATCTTCTGAAGACCACTTTACTCTTGTTCTTCATAGGAAAGATAGAAATGGTTGCCATGGTAACGGAATTTAAATCTTTTTCTTTTTATTAGATTAAAAATCAATTATTATTTAAATTCCCATTTATTTTTATTTTATTTGTGTCTTTAAATGCTTAGGAGAAAACATATATATCTCTCTCTCTCTCACTTGCAAACATTATCGCCTGTCTCTCCGCCTTCTCTCATAGGCCTAATGTTAATTTCCTATAGGGATTTGTATGTTAATTTCGATTCAAAAGGGGGTCCCCTTTGGAACTTTTTACGCATTTAAAATTTTTTTTTCCAATTCTTATGAAATTTTGTATTTATTTACGATTCTATATTGTGTATAAAATGTCCAAATATGAGATTAAAATTTTGAAAAATAACCATAGTTTATTTCAAGCAGTCAACATTTAAAATGCAAGTTTGAAACTAAGGTGCTATCGGAAACTAAATATATCTCGACACAAAAAATCTGGTGTGACCAGCACGGTGCACAACTTTCTCTTACCGAAGGGTAAGAGAAAGTTGTGTGCTGTGCGCCAGTCACACCAGATTTTTTTTGTATACTAAGGGTTTTGACTATTTTTGATGGTCCGAAATGACATAATTGTCGAGGCTTGGGTGGGAAGAAAAAAAAAAAAAAAAAATTCTTAAAGAAGAAATCAAAATAAATGTTAGCGAGGCGAATAGCTGAATCAATATGTAGTAGAAAATAAAAGGTCGAGCAGCTATGATAATTTCTTTATTTGAGAACCCTCAGCGACGTTTCGGTCGACTATGCGATCGTCATAGCTGCTCGACCTTTTATTTTCTACTACATCAAAATAAATGTTTCTCCGGTCGTTATTTATTCTACCAGCCCTCCGATTGGATGCCAGGAGATTAAATTTTCAAATTTTCATTTAGAAATTTATTCATAATTCGAATAAAATTTTATTTTATACATATCAATTATTTTTAATTAAGTATTTATGCAACAATATAAATAATTTTCTTAGAAATGTATGCATGATTTGAATAAAATTTTATTTTATACATATCAATTATTTTACTTTCTCTTACCTATGTATATATGTAATATATATATAGAGAGAAAGTATTGGATTCATGTCAAAAAATTCGATGTCGAGATTTTGATGGATCTTCACGTTTTGAGGTCCCCTGAATCCAAAAAAGTGGTTTTCGCGACATGGTCTGTCTGTGGGTGGGTGGGTGGGTGTGTGTGTGTTCAATTTTAAGCATGAAGGAATTGAGCTACGAGGTTGAAATTTTATATTTAAGTTAAACACCTCCCGGGACCGGAAAAATAAGTTTTTAATCAAAATCGGCCAAAGAGTACTAGTACTTTACTGATGTACTTTTTCAGTTTTTTTCGATTTTCTCAAAATTTGCTCCAACGATTTTTTTTAAAATTCAAAAATCAATTATTTTTTAGATGTTCTTTAAAATGTATATTCTAATTTTGCGATTGAAATCTTCTGAAGACCACTTTACTCTTGTATTTCATAGGGAAGATAGGAGAAATGGTTGCCATGGTAACAAAATATAAATATTTTCCCATACTTATAAATTTTACATCTGAATTCAAATGTTCCGTACTGTCGGGAACTAAATATATGTCGACACAAAAAATCTGGTGTGACAAGCACAGAACACAACTTTCGATTACCGAAGGTAAGAGAAAGTTGTGTGCTGTGCGCCAGTCACACCAGATTTTTTAATTAAGTATTTATGCAACAATATAAATAATTTTAATTCCAATAAAATTTTTCTTTTAATTTAAATAATTTTTTAAAATTTTAAAAACTGAACATGAAGTATGGACAACAAACTGGAAAACTTTAAGACATATACATACTGAAGTTAGAGATTCTGAGTTCAATTATTCATAGAACATCTCAAATTAAGTACAATTTCACAAATAAACATTTTCAATACAAATTATTTATTTATTATTGACTTATGCTAATAAAAAATTCTACTTTTTCATCCAGATCCATTATCTTAAAAAAAAGTAAATACTAAGAACTCCCTCATCAAATAAATAAATATCTCTCAAATACATTTCCTTTTCATCTTAAAAAAAAAAAAAAAAAAAAATTACTCTCATGTTGTTGTCTCCCTGAGGAATTCCAACGGAGACGGATGCAAATTCCCTCTCACTGGAGATTTATGATGGATATGGATTAAAATATTTATTATTAAGTGTTTTTTTTTTTTTTTAAGTAATCTTCATCCATCCAATATCTAAGAAAAATTTTTTTACAAAAAGAATATTTAATACAGAAAAATAAATTTTAAATTAATTTCTAGAAAAAAAAAAAAAATTTTATTCCATGTTTATTTATCAAAATATACTTTTAAGTAACTCTAATATGTAAATTTTTTTTTTTTTCATTAAGATAAGACGTCTTGTATGTATCAAAGGGATTTGATAAGAAAAAGACATTAAAAAAATTTTGAATTAACATTTCATAAATATATAATTCTTTTATAGTAATAAATTTTAATTTTATTTCTTCATATTTAATTAATTTTTCTTTGAGAATATAATTTAAATTAGAAAATTTAATGAAAAAAATATTAATAAAGAAAATTATTTATATTGTTGCATAAATAATTAATTAAATTAATTGATATGGGTTTAAAATAAAATTTTATTCGAATTATTATGAATACATTTCTAAATGAAAATTTAATCTCAGGGCATCCAATCGGAGGCCTTTCATTCACATTTCACATATATAAATAATTTCAAATGGTGAAAAAATAACTACCATAGAAACATTTTATAATTTAACTAAAAACACTTGGCTATATGTTTCATGATAATTATTTATTTTGACTACTTCTTTAAAAAATTAATAATAATTAAATTATTGTTTGTAAAATTAATTTAACCAATGAAAACTGGACATTAAATAATCATAAAAACTTAAAATTTATATACAGGGTGTCCATAATAATTGTTTTATTTCTGATAATCAAAAAGTTGTTAATACTCAATTTTTTTTTAAATAAGGGATAGGGAATATTTAGTAAACATCTATTAAATTTTTGTATAGAATTTAAAAAATTTTTATGCTTTGTTACAATTAAAAAAGAAAATAGAATATTAATAACTTGTCAGAAATATTCGATTATTATGTATACCCTGTATATAAAATTTGAGAGTTATAGAGAGAGCTTTGTTTAAAAAGGGCCGACGCCTTAGGATAAGGGTAGTTTACCCGTCTAGAAAGCATAGAGGTCCTGGTTCGACTCCAGGGGGTGCAATTTTGCCCATCCTTAAGCACAAACATATCTCGCAAATTTGCTATGTTATTTATGAGTCTTTAAAATCTATTAGAGTTCTAATTGATTAAATTGATTTCATAAACAATCGTTTAATTGGTATTAATATTTAAAGACGTTAAATTGGTAGATTTTAACAAACAAACATAAATAAACAGTGGATTTTAAACATAAAAATAATTATATAATATATTCTTAATTGAATAAAGAAAAGTATTTATATTGTTGCATAAATAATTAATTAAAATAAATGATATGGATATAAAATAAAATTTTATTCGAATTATGAATAAATTTCTGAAATTTTAAAATTTATGTTAAAAAAATTACCACACAGACCATCATTCCAAATATTTAAATGGATTCTGGAGGTTTAAGATGTATTTTGACACCTATCTTTTACGATTACAATAACTTCACCTAACAAATAGTGTAAAGTTAAAAAAGGAGATATTAAAGTAACGTCATCAAATTTATATTTAATCTCTTTGACTACACTCTGTTTTTTTTTTTTTTTTTTTTTTTTTTTTTTTTTTTAATTATGCTGCTGTTGATTTAATAAAAAAAAAAAAATTCTTTTATAATGGAATTCCTGTTCTATCAGAGCCATCTCTCTATTATAGATAGGATAACTAACAAATTTATTATATTTTCTATCAAATTTTTATTTTTAATTTAACCCATGACATAAAAGTATTTTTATATATAGGCCTATATATATATATATATTTTTTTTTTTTTTGTTAATTTAATTTCATATTCAGAAAAACATATTTTTTTTTTCATATATACGTAGGTATTATGAAAATTGAATTTTATATTATTACAACAAAAAAACGGTTTTTTTGTCATTCATGGAATTAAATAAAAAAAAAAGTTTTTTTTCCCCTAACAATAATATATTTAATGAAATCAGTAAAAAATCTGGTGTGACTAGTGGCACAGCACCCAACTTTCTCTGGGCTTCGAAGGTGGTGTTATATATTTATCCCACTAGATTTTTTATGTATATTTAGTAGGAACCCTACCGAATATTCGGTTTCGTTTACATTTTCGGCCAAAATATTTTGGTAATAAAAAATATTTTTATTATTTTAATGTACCTATATACAAATTGTTTGATAAATGTTTTAATAATAAATTCGCCCGTAGTTTCGGTTCCGGCCAAAAAACCAGCCGAACCGAAGATGGAATGAGACTTGTATGCAAAGAAAATAGAAAAAAAAAAGGTCAAATGATTTCTACGGGAGGAGGAAAAAATTTTCCGCCGGGCGGAAAATTTTGCTTGGGAAAAATAAAAAAACAAAATACAAGTTTCCGTTTCAGATTGAGGCCGAAATTCGGTTTCGGTTTCGGCTAAAGTTTTGTTTGGGTCAGACCCTAATATTTAGTTTCCTGCAGTACTTCAGAATCCAAGAGGTCAAATTTACGCGTATAAACAGAAAAATATTTATATTTTACCATTTCTTACCTATGAAGTACGAGAGTAAATAAAGTGTGCTTCAAACAATTGTGAGAGTTTTAAAGAGCAACTAAAAACATAATTGATTTGTGAATTTTAATCAAAATAGTTCGAGTGAATTTTGAGAAAATCAAAAAAAAAAAAAAAAAAAAAGTACATCAGTGAGGTATTAGTAGTTTCGCATGTGGGAGGAATAACAAATCTAAATATCAAATTTGAGACTTGTAGCTAGGCCAAAAAAGCATAAAAAATGGAAAAAGTCTTAAAAAAGCATAAAAAACTTGAATAAAAAGTTGTTAAAAAGCATAAAAGTTGAAAAAACATCTCATACAATTTTACTCATACCAATGGGTATACAATTTTTTTTTTTTAAAGAAACTTAAATTTATTCCGCCCCGCCCTGCGAAAAATTTTGTTTTTGCGGAACCAAATTTTTCACCCTCGAAATTTTTTTACAATGCTATAATTTTTCGCACTCGGGGCTTTTGAAAATTTTTTTTTTTGGGGGGGGGCCCCCCCCCTCTTTATACGTCCCTGGTGTATGGTGTGGAATGGGAAAAAGTGTGTTTTTTAATAAAAAAAAAAAATTATAAATATTCGTAAAAAGTTCAAATAAGCACGAAAGGGAAAAAAGCATAAAAACTCAAAAAGCATAAAAAGTGCAATCTCAATGCACTTAGTTTTCCTAATTCGTATAGAAATTAAATATCTAATGGCTGCTTATAAATTGAGCAATAAGCATTTTGCCTAAAATCCGGTCTCTACTTGGCCTTTCTGTTTTTGAGATTTTACACTCTAAACACACTCAGGTACAGAGCACATATTTTGCATTTCAAAACGTGTATTTTCATTAAAAAAGTGAAATAAAGGAACAAAATTTCTATCATGTAAATTTACTAAAAACGTGACATTAATTGTTTATTTAATAATTAATTACAAAGTTGAGAAATTTATTTTATTTTATAAATATCAATTATTTTAATTAATTATTTATGCAACAATAAACTTTTATTGGTAAATTTTAATAATTAATATTTTCTTATTGTTTTTGTGATGTTTAACAATTGTATTTTGTAAGTTTTTATTTTTTATATTGATATGGTAATTTATAAATGCTACAAATTTAGTTTCGAATGTGTATTTTAGTGGTTCCCAACCGGTGGGTGCCGCGTGATTTGCTAAGGGGTGACGCGAGATATTGAGATAAACCAAAAAAAATTATCCTAACAAAACAATTGTGTATTTTCACTCAGTGACTGTACGTTACTTATTATATAAAATTTCAAAAAATTTACATTTTAAAATTAATTTTTTTTTATAATTCAAACCAGGGTGCCCCTTGTGTTTAATGTTATTCCCAAGGGTGCCGTGAACTTCCAAAGGTTGCGAAACTCTGGTCTATTTACTGGAAATTTAATTTTTTTTGAAATTTTAAATTTTTTCTTTTTTTTATCATATCGTTAGAAAATGTAATTTTTCCAGAATAAAATAAATAAGCGGTTAGCAAAAAGATCTCTAAGTGATCCTTATATGGAACAACAAAAAGACGGCTGTTAATTTTTTATCATTAATATGAATTTTGCATAGAAATTTCACTTCTTGTTGAATTAAATTTAAAAAAAAACACACACATGATGACGTCACGTTGCCCGGGGAATATTGTCGGTGTTTTGGTTAAAATTGTATATGAATAACTCGCCGATATAATAATATAACGTTAATTAATAATTCCTCTCTCCATTTTGCAAAAAAAAAAAAAGAAAAAGAAAAAAAAACAAACGTCATCATTATTGCATAGATATTTGCATGGGCGTAGCCAGACTTCTTGTTAGGGGGGGCCAACCCCTCGTTAGGGCAAAAAGAGGGGGGGTTTGCAATTAATATATACATAGAGTATTAATTATTTATTTAAATTAAAAAAAAAATTAAATTAATGTAGTGAATTGGGGTGTTAAAAAAAAATTTCCAATGGGAAATATATATATATATATTTTTTACTTTCTCTTACCTATGTATATATGTAATATATATATAGAGAGAAAGTATTGGATTCATGTCAAAAATTCGATGTCGAGATTTTGATGGATCTTCACGTTTTGAGGTCTCCTGAATCCAAAAAAGTGGTTTTCGCGACATGGTCTGTCTGTCTGTGTGTCTGTGTGTCTGTCTGTCTGTGTGTCTGTCTGTCTGTGTGTCTGTGAACAAGATATCTCAAGAACGAAAAGACCTAGGAAGTTGAAATTTTATATTTAAGCTAGGCACCCCCATGGGACGTGACACGAAGCTTTTGAACAAAATCGACCAAAAAGTACTAGTACTTTACTGATTCACTTTTTCAGTTTTTTTCGATTTTCTCAAAATTTGCTCCAACGATTTTTTTTTAAAATTCAAAAATCAATTATTTTTTAGATTCTCTTTAAAATGTATATTCTCATTTTGTGATTGAAATCTTCTGAAGACCACTTTACTCTTGTACTCCATAGAAAAGATAGGAGAAATGGTTGCCATGGTAACAAAATATAAATATTTCGCCATACTTATAAATTTTACATCTTGAAAATCGAATGTACCGTACTGTCGGAAACTAAATACATGTCGACACAAAAAATCTGGTGAGACAAGCACAGTACACAACTTTCGATTACCGAAGGTAAGAGAAAGTTGTGTGCTGTGCGCCAGTCACACCAGATTTTTTTTATTTTTAGGACCAGCCAGGGGGGGGCAACGGCCCCCCTGCCTCCCCCTGGCTACGCCCATAGATATTTGACTCACTCAATTTCAATATATAATACAATCAAAATGTTTTGTTTAAATTTCCTGAAAATTAATTTTCTATAATCTTTTATAAATATATAATCAGTTGAATGAATGAATATACATTTGTTTAAGGTAAAAAGGGGGTGGGGGTGGGGGAGGGGGGCGGGATCGATCTATTTTATAATGAAATAAAATGTATACACAATTCCTTACGCCTCCGGTTATATTGATATTAATTTATACGTTAACCTCGTACTAATTAAAATTTTTAATAATTTATTATGATGAATGACGATTTGATGATGATGATGATGATGATGATTCTCTAATTAAATTTTTAAATTTACCTTTAGGGGATGGTAATTTAAATTTCAAAATAATTTCCATTATTGTGGAATTTATTTTTGTTTTATTGGACCAGAAGGTTACGTGTTCAAATCACATCTACGTCATCGGTGTAGAGGTAGAGTAGATTTTTTTTTAACACCATGATTGACATGACCATGATTATGATTGAGGGTGAAGCGCATGGAGGACGTCACTAAGAAGCAGGTGGACTAGCTGAGAGACCCCCCTTAAACAATTCTGTTTAATGGGGTGCCATCTGGCGTCAAATTTTTGAGTTATTTTTAAATATGACCGCCACAGTATTAGTTCTAAAGTTGCTGCTAGGTTGTTTGGTTAATTTCCGTTAAAAACTTATACTGTATAATATCGAATTCTGTGGTGCCATCTAGTATTAAATTTTTTAGTTATTTTTAAATGTTACCCACACAGTGATTTAATTTTACTCTAAAACTACCTCCGGAAAATTCTCTACAAATTAAAATAAAAATTTCATCATTTTGAAATTGACATTGACATTTTGACAATACAATACCTAGGGTGGTTAAACATCCTCTTGTGCCTTATATTTATCCCGAAGTCGTGTTGCTGACGTCATACAGGTTGTACATAATTCAACCGCTTTAAAAATATAAAAAATGGAAGTGTTTGTTATACCTTTGGAACTAAGTATAAGAAAAGGAACAGTTAAGTTCACTTATGAGAAGATATTAAAGACCTCCCCCTCCATTTTTTTTTTAGCTTATTCAGAATATTCCATTAATTTATTAATAAATATCTTGTAACAGATAACCGAGTGTTTTTTTTTTTTAGAATATATATAGGCTATATAATTTAAAATTTGTTTTTAGTTTCATAAATCCATCTATAATTTAGTCACAAGAATAAAATTTTAATATCACAATCACTAAACCGGTTTTTATCATAATTGAACTGTGGTACCATCTAGCGTTCAATTTTTTAGTTATTTTTAAATTTTAGCGCCATAATGTTAATTTTACTCTAAAACCACCCTCTACAAATTAAAAAAAAATCATCTTTAAAAATAAATTTTATTTATTATTTAAAAAATTATTAAAGAAATATTTAATTGGAAGTAATAAAATAAAGAAAAATTATTTATATTGTTGCATAAATAATTATATAATAAATTAATATTTTTAAAAATAAAATAATTTTATTTTAATTATGAATAAAAATTTCAAACATGTAAATACCCGAGTCGAAATCGAACACCTGGTTTGAGCCTTTTAGTCCTGAATTCCCTTGTTATTTGATGGGATGTTATTTATTTACAATTTTGTGAAAGCCTACTGATTCTACCAGGAGAATTAGAAGATTCAAACCAGTACTTGAACGCCTGGTTTGAACCTTTTATGCCCAATCGCACCGCACAATTTAAGTATAACTTAAAATAAAGTATCAGCAACATGGCAACGTTGTAAATTTTAGTGATATTCTGCTGATTTATTTGTGATTTAATATTATAAGACTTAAACGATACTGTTATTTATTAATAAATATATATTGGGGGTCCTGGCATCTTTATTCACGCCATTTGGGTCTTGAAACATGATTTTATTTTCAATCAGAGAACGTGTTATCTTAGCAACGAGCGTGGTTAGCAACGGATGACAATGAAAGTTTGTTAAATTTCATACTTAACCCCCAAATATTTAAGCCCTCGATTTCGGGGGCTTAGCAATGACTTAAGCTAAAAAACAATATTGATAATATAATATTAATTAACTAATAATAATACATTTTTTGGATTCGATTTAGATTTTTCTTATAAAAAACATGAACAATATGAACTATATTTTCGAGGATGATCTATATTATATTAGAGGAGGGTCTGTCGGTCCATCCGTCTGTCACGCTCTGACCAACTTCCCGTTGGAATTTTGAAACGAAATTTTCCAGTCTTATATTAGTAGAGCTGTGTTTTTCAATCTTTTTTGAATTTACAGGTTGAAAAATTCTGGCGATTCTCTTGGTTCATGACCGACAAAAAGATTGTAAATCAAAAGACTATGTAAGTTATATGATTTTCTCTATTTTGGTACCTATTTCCCTTCTCCATGAAATTATGTTTTTATTATCGTGTAGAACTTTGCCTTTTTCCTTTTGCCGCCTACCCTCCGTGTAGGGCTTCGCCACCCCTAGGGGTCCCGACCCACAGATTGAAAAACACTGTTATAGAGTGACATATCGTTATTAATATTTATATATAGTAGCCTATATATAAAATTGTTATTAATTAATCAAAAATCATGAAAATTAATATTTTGTTTCTGATTTTCTCATTTTTCTGAAATTAATATTTATAAACAATATGTATTTAATTTAGTTTATGATTATTAAAAAAGAAAAAATTATTAAATTAAAAATAAATCACCAAAATATCACTAATATTTACAACGTTGCCAGGTTGTTGATACTTAATTTTAAGTCATACTTAAATTGTGCGGTGCGATTGGGCATTAGTCCTCAATTCCTTTGTTATTTGATAGGATTAAAATTTGGTTAAAGCCTACTAAACCTACCAGGAGAATTAGAAGGTTCAAACCAGTATTTGAGTCAAAATTGAAAGCCTGGCTTGAGCCTACTGAGCCTGCCAGGAGAATTAGAAGGTTCAAACCAGTACTTGAACGCCTGGCTTGAACCTTGCAGTCTTCAATTGAGGACTAAAAGGTTCAAGCCAGGCGTTCGATTTGACTCGGGAAGTACTGGTTTGAACCTTCTAATCCTCTCGGGTAGAAATTAAAAACAGTGCGATCTCAGCGCCAAAGCTTTAGTAGATGACCACCTTTCATTTTCTTTCATTCCTTGGATATTTGGATTTATTATCGATAAAAAAGAAGTAAGTTTTAAGTTTTATTTTCATTTTTTTTTTCATTAATTTTCTTTATTATTATTAATTATTTTTATTTATTTAAGGGTCAACGTTATAAAAACAAGCCAAAACAAAATGATAAGGTTAGCTGTTATTTTTATTTTTATTTTTTTTATATTGATGTAATCTTATATTCCATTTAATTTTTTCAATTATATTCATTATAAATTTTAGTTGTAAAAACACATTGGCCTGAAGAAGCCACTTTAATTTTAATAAATGAATACAAGGAACATTGGCCATTCATGTCATTTTGAAAGGTAAGAAGACAAATTAAAAAAGATTATAAATTTATAAAATTAATTTACATATTTTTCACATTTCCAGAGAACTAAATGAAGTTCTTACTGAAAAGAAAAATATTTTTCCACATGTGATAGCTGATGGTATAGGCCTACATATACAGTCAAGATAAAAATTAATGTGATTTATTTTAGAGATGGAAACTTATTTTTACATCCATATTTTCTTTAAAACAATTTCAGTAATGAATCTCCAGAAATATTGAAATCGACACGAAGAGCATTTGGAATTTTTAAAATTTTTTAAATATATGTTATCTTATTCTCAAATTAAAGAAAATTGATATTTAAACAAAAAATATTTTATTTAAAGATTAATTTGATTTTCCTTTTATTTAAGAATTTAATTGTAGCGAAATGAAGAGCAAAACGTGAAGATCCATCAAAATCTCAACATCGAATTTTTGACATGAATCCAATACTTTCTCTCTATATATATTAACATATATAGATGTAAGTGAAAGTAAAAAATTTCGAATGTGGAGTGCCAAGTTGTATAAATTAGCAAAGAGGTATGCTTGTTTTTTGGCATTGAGAAAAATAACTTTTAGAGTGTTTTCTTCATATATTTCGATGGCATTTAATAGGACTTCTTCATCAGGGGTGAAGTGCTATTAAATGTCTTCGAAATATTTGAAGAAAACACTCTAAAAGTTATTTTTCTCATTGCCAAAAACAAGCATACCTCTTTGCTAATCTAACAAAATTATCAGAACTTTTTTGTCACTCTGTATATATGTATATAAACAAATTTTAAATGAGAATTAATAGGCCTAAACTAGCATTCCAGCATTCAGTACTGCTGGTCGTAATAGTAGATCTGGTAGACTTAAACTAGTATTTCGAATACCTGGTCTGAGTCTAAACATGTCAAAAAGGGACATAAGTAGACTTGTTAGAACCAAACCAGACTATCAAATTTCCATAGAAACCATGCTTTCAAATCCTAGTTTGATTCTGTTAAGTCTACTTAGACAACAATTAGATTCTGAGGTTTTGTAGACTCAAACCAGGCGTTCGATTTCGACTCGGTTAATTATTATTTAAAATTCAAAATCAAAATATAATTATCACAAAATCGAATTCGAATTCTGTTGCTGACGTCATACAGGATGTACAAAATATATCACCTTTGTATTAAAAATATAAAAGCTGATCTATACAAAGTACTTCGGATCAACTTTTTCTCTCTTGACTTTACATATTTATACACGAATTACGCTGTTTCAAATCAACCATTCAGAAATTCCAATATACAAAAGAAATCTTTGGTTTTAAATTTATTCAAATACAAATTGTAACCAGCATAAGCCATTTATATATTAAATTTATAGTTGGTCAATGCATTGTGATATTACTATGCATTTAAATAGGCAAATAGAGAGAGAGATAGACTTTTCCTTTTATTTCATTCAAAATTGCATCCCCTCTTTGGTTCTTAGCCAAAATAGACAATATCAGAAAGAAAAAAAAAACATTCAAGTATCGATTTGTAGTTTTATTTTACAAATATGTGAAATTTTAAATAATAAATTTCTAAGATTAATTTGTTAATTTATGTTTAATACTTGTTGAAAATCCGTCCAATTTTAAATGTTTTTTTTTTTTTTTTTTTTTTTGAGAAATTGTAAATTAAAAAATTCAATTGTTAAAGAAAAATTTAATTGGAGGTAATAAAATAAAGAAAAATTATTTATATTGTTGCATAAATTAATTATTAAATTTGATATTTTTAAAAATAAAATAATTTTATTTTAATTATTTTTCTAACTTGTAAATAATTATAAAATAAAAAAACAAAATTTACTGTTGAATCACGAAATTATTGTTGCTGACGTCATACGAGAGAGGGGGGGATTTGCCAATTGATTGATTTTTTAATCTGTCAATAAATCGTTCATTTATTTTTACTAAAAGAATTTCGTCCTCTTTCTATCAGTATATAATAAATTTTTCTCTTCTTTTGTGTGTGTTTGTGTGTAAAGGATATTAAAAGAGTTAATCTAAACATCTCAATTATATCAAGAGGAAAGGACATCGTTTGATGTTTACCCTGCAAGTACTTGCTGCTTGCTTGCCATAGTAATAATAGAATTCCTCTGGTCTGGCTAATAGTGCTTGCCTGTGGTGCTGGTGGTGGTGGTAGGCACAGTAGCATACACCCCCCCCCCGCCACTTGAGAGGGTTTATTTGACTTGTCAACTTGGAGAGACTTGTTATTGTTTGACTTGTATTGAATTAAGTTACAAGACAAATAAATTTGAATTATAGAAAAATTAAATAATAGAGTTGAAGGGGTCACTTTCTATTATTAAATTTAAAAAATGAAAAGATATTCTTTATTTGAAATTACAAATTTCTGAATGAGTTTATCCCTCAGGATTGATTTAATTGTTTATTTTATACAATAATTAATAAATAGAAATTTATTTTATTTCAAACCATATCAATTATTTTAATTAATTATTTATGCAACAATAAATAAATTTTCTTTTTATTGAAAATAATTAATACTTATTGTTTCTGAGAATTCTAAAAAATTTAGGAATTTTAATTATCAAGAAAGTAAAAGATATTGAAATATGTAGTTGAAAATCGGTAGCCTAAATATTTTTGGCGAAATAAGTTTTCGTTGAGTGAAACGCGAAAGGAGAATTATTTTTCGTTTGTTTTAAGCTTAATGTCGTCCTAAGGCCACACATACAAACCCTCAAAACGTGTATTTTCATTTAAATTTCGGTATGAATGCAATACTTGGTACTCTATATAATAACATAAATAATTGAAGAAAAATAATAAATATCCGGAGAATATTCTCCACTTATTCTTGTAGTCTAATGTTCACTTAACTGATAAGCTATCAAATAATTAAAATAAATAGGTGCTCAGATATCCGAACAACAAAAATAAAGCCTGACAATTTCTATCACGTAAATTTACAGATTTTTGACAATAATTGTTCGTATATTATAATAAATTACAAGTAATTTATTTTATTTTAAACATATCAATTATTTTAATTAATTCTTCTGATAATTAATTATTACTTTCTTATTGTTTTTGTGATGTTAATTTTTTTTTCTTTTTCATGGACAAATGCCTCGAATTCAAAGAACGCCGTTCAAAAAGGGCAAATGACCAGTGCAATTTCAAAGCCGTCCACTCCCGGTTAAGATAAAGAAAAAGCGGAAAATAAATATATATTTTTTTTAATTAAAATTAAATATACATACAAATTATATACTAGGTTATATGTTTTTCTAATGATAAATATTGAAATGCACATTAAGATTTTTATATTTGTTTTTCAATTTTTTGTTTTTTTAGTTCAAATGCAATTTTTATTTAAATTATAAATTCATGTGGAGTAATTATCCTCGTGTTCTCCGTTAGATACATTCCGTCTTGGGTTCCGTCCCCCTCCGCATCAAATTAAATCCGGGAATCACATGTCAAGATTAATTTGTAAAAAATAAATTCACTCTTGTGGTGTGTGTGTGTGTGACCTTAACAACAACAAAAAAAAAGAGAAAACCAACAATCTTGTTGTTGTTGGCCAACCTAATAGGATCTAGATTAAATCTTGCATCATTTAGAGATTTCCCTTTCTGGTCGGTTCGTTCTCCTTGGTTTAATAGAGTATTTACCACCGCAAGAAGGTAAAAACTGTATAAGAGATCGGTGATCATTGAAAATTCATGAATTCTCTCGCTCTCTTTTGACTTCCATCCCAAGGAGATGGATGGAAATCAAATGAAAGAAAAAAAAAAAAAAAAAAAACAGGGATTGAATAAAATAGAGAGAAAAGAGACTTTTAAAACTTGCATTTTCATTTCATTTGGATTCTTAAAAAAAAGAAAGAGATACAGTATATAAATAAATACCTTTGGAAAAATTAAACTAGTGAAAAATAAAAAGCAAAGTAGGACCCCCGGCAGGAACGAAGTTCCTCACGCCTTTTCTTGAACTCAGAATATAATTTAATATGGATATTATTTAAATAGTCTATCCAGGGAGCTGAGCCCGCCTTCGGCGAGCAATTTCCCGCCTACGGTAGATAGAAGGAAATAAAGACAAGGAGAAGGTGGGCGTGGCCTCGCCAAGACTTAGGCTAATCTCGCCTTCCTCCGCCTTCGCTCGGGCACTGGGAACGGATTTTTGTTAGGAACGTACATGTAGACGTATTTATTGTAATTATGCTATGTCTGTTACGCTCTGTTTGACCAATTCGATATTGAAATTACACACTCTAATAGAGAACGTTGTAAAGAGTCGAGAAAAATACTCGATTTGGGTCCCCAAATTTCCAAATAGGCAAGAAACCTAAGGATTTACCCATAAGAATACATTGGGTTCTATCACTTTATGAAAAATTAAAGCTAATTAAATTGGAATATATAGATATTAAATATAGGCGCCTATAGCCTCAAGTACGCTCAGGATTGGAATATTGGATCTCACCACAATAGCCCCCAGGCAACTCTACGAGGAGAAGGAGTTGCTGTGACATCCCGTCCTGTAAAGAAAGTTTCCTCTCAGTGATGCATACTTCGAAAGGAGTCAGTGCTAAGAGCGTTCCTCCTCAAACTAGGACATCTTTCCTAGCATAGAAGAGGTTGGATAAAAAGGATCCGGGTGGAATTAGAAATAAGGTTTAGTTCGTTGGCTAGAAAAGAAAGCAGGAGGAGCAGAGATACGAGATATATAACTTCATGAGGTGTGGGTAGAGGCTCTTGCCAGATGCTGGTTGTGTTTGAGGTGTGTGTCTTCGAGCACGAAAGCACATCGGGGCTCCCGATTCACATAATAATTAAATACGGTATATAAGTAAAGTATTATTTTAACAAATTTAATAATATTTTTTTTAAGATAATTTAAAAATTTCAGACATGTTTATTATTTGAATAAAACGAGATAACTGAAAAATTACGTTTCTTGAATAAGGAAAGCCAATAAATAGAAATGGGTTATAAATAGACTTAGATGCTGAAAAAAACGTTATAAATATACAAAAAAGGAAAGATGAGGGTCCGCCGTAGGCGGGCCGGAGCCAGAAATGGTTCAATGAGAGGAAGCACGCCGAAGACGGGCAGCGCGGCTAGTATTATCATATGAAAACAAAAAAAAATATGTATTTCTCCAATGTAATATAAATTCTTCAAAATTGTAGGATTATTTAATCCGTGATCCCCCCCCCCCTACACAAACACACACACACCGCCTATTCATAAATATTTCCCAAGAGAAATTAATCAAAAATAAAGTATAGCCAGATCTATTGCATAAAATATTTGAACATATATTCGAAATCGTTTCACGAGGCATAGGAAGGGTGGGGGTAGGGGAGGGGAGGGGGTGGTTGTGTTTTATTTAAAGTCAACCCCGTACTGGGAGATAAAGGACCGACCGACCGACCGACCTCTCGTTGGATTTATGGCACGCACACTCAACTCATATGAATATATATATATATACATAGATAACTCACCGCCTGATCTCAACTCACTAAATAAATATAGCTACGAATATACATATGTATATAAACTATTTTAAGACATCTCTCTTATACAGTACATCATGAAATTCTTTTGTTTGTAAATTAGAACAAAAAAAAAAACAAAAACAAATATACTCTATAACAAAAGTTGTTTAAGACTAAAGGCTAGGGTTATAATTAAACTACGGTGGCATAATTCCGACTATAACTTTGTAGTTATATATAGATAGCATTTCTGAATCAAATAAAACTATTTTTCTTTTTTGAATAATTTGAACCCTGCAAGTCCCCCTACAGATTAAATTTTGATGGGTTGAGGGCTAAGGTGTCGGCTTCTACAAAGAAAACGCGCGTTCAAATCCTGAGAGTGTTGGATTTTTTCATTAAATAAAAATATTTATTTATTGTAAACAAAGCAGGCACTGGATTGGAATATTGGATCTCAACACAATAGCCCCCAGGCAACTCTACGAGGAGAGGGAGTTGCTGTGACATCCCGTCCTGTGGAAGGGCCGTAAAGAAAATTCTCTCTCAGTGATACATTCTTCGAAAGGAGTAGGTGTCTCCTCAAACTAGGATACTGAGTGGACCCAGAAATAAGGATCAGTTCACTAGCTAGAAACGAAAGCAGGAGGACGAGTTAGAGATGTGGGCCCCCTGAGCAAAAAAAAAATCTATTCTTTATATGATGAAAATAAATAGGTATAGATGGCTATTGCCAGATGCTGGATGGGAACCCTACAAGACCAGATTACATTTTAATGGGAACTCCCTGGTGTTGAGGGGTAAGGTGCATGGGCAACCAGGCACTTGCCCCCCCCCCCTGGAAAATTAAGATGATACAAAAAAATGTGTAAAACAAAACAAAAAAATACAACAAAACCTTTCTCAGTATACATCCACCTTGCCGCGGTGAGAAAGCTTTAAATACTAAGAGGTGTATAACATTATTAATATCAAAGTACGTTTTTTTTAACTTATCTGAAACTGACATGCCCCCCTGCGGACCCCATTGGTAAGGTGTTTGCTTCTACAAAGAAAACCAGCGTTCAAATCCTGAGGGTGTTGGACATTTTCATTAAATAAAAATATTTGTTTAATGTAAAAATCCTCTAGCATGCACTGAATTGGAATATTGGATCTAACCACAATAGCCCCCAGGCAACTCTACGAGGAGAGGGAGTTGCTGTGACAACCCGTCCTGTGGAAGGGACTTAAAGAAGATTCTCTCTCAGTGATGCATTTTTCGAATGGAGTATGCCTCCTCAAACTAGGATATTCTTCCTAGCATAGAAGAGGTTAGATAAAAGAAACCAGAATAAGGATCAGTTTACTAGTAACGAAAGCAGGAAGTCAGAGATAGAAAATAATATAACTTCACGGGGTGTTTTCATCGTTAGGGTAATTATCAAATAAATTTAGATTTTTATTACAGATTGGATTTTTTTTTTTATTTATTTATTTTTGTCCTTGTATATGTTGTGCAGCTGGTATTTATTGCGTGCCTGAATGCCTAAATAAATATCTCTTCTAATTATTGATTACTGAGGAGTTTTTTTCAGCCTAAAAAAAAAAAATTGGTCAGAATTATTAACTTTAGAAGCAGAAGGGTATTTTTTTTTTTCGTTTTGCCTGTCCGAATGTAGAGAGGGGGTTGGTGTGTCTTTTGGTCCATCTCTTATTCAGGATGCCTCGTCGTACGAATAAAGATTGTCCATTGCATGTTTCAAAAGCAAACTTTAACTTTTGCACATGTGCATTGCTCTTTTTTTTTGTGTATGTGTGAGGTCGTCGATCTGAATCGTAAACCGATTTTGGAATTTAAAACTAACTATTCATATTAAAGATTTAAAATTTAACATTTAATTAATAGATAAATAATTGTGAGATTTAATTTTAAATTTCTTTTTGTAACTCAGTAAAATGAAAACTACTTAACGGATTTTTGGGTTTTTTTTGGTAGAAAATTTGATCCTAGAAATAAAAAAAAAAAAAATATATATATATATATATATATATATATATATATATATATATATATATATATATATATATAATTGTAGATCTATTCCAAAATAGTGACTTTGACGGCATAGATGGATAATTAAGGGCAGGAACAATCAATAAAAAAAATTCTGTATTCTAATTCTAATCTCGGAGACGTTTCGGTTATTTTAAGAGCCATCCTCAGTACTAAAAATTACATATAATATTGACATTGTACCTATAAAATAACAAATTATATAAATCTTATTATCTGTGAAATCGAAAATCGATTTTTTTTTTCAAAATCGATTATTTGCTTTCGATTTTAAAATCAACGAATCAAAAAAAATCGATTCAGACTTCGAATCCAAAATTTTTTTTAAAGGGCTGCTCCTGCTCATAATTATCCATCTATATAAAAATTGTGTTATAAAATTTCATTAAATTAACGAGAAAGTCAAGAAGGTAAAGAAATCGATTTATAAAAATCAACTAATAAAATATAATACAATTATATTATTATTCCTGACGGGATCTCCGTTTATTTACCCGAGGGGCTTCCTTGAATACAGACACCTCAAACCCTCTAGCCTCTAGCCTTAACCATCTATCGACACCTCGTTAAGTTACATAATGTCCTATCTCTAACTCCTCCTACTATCTTTTCTAGCTAGTGAAGTAATCCTTTTTCATTTTATCCAACCTCCTCTATGCTAGGGAGGATGTCCTAGTTTGAGGAGGAACTCTCTCAGCACCTACTTCTTTCGAAGAATCCATCAGTGAGAGGGAACCTTTTTTGCGTCCCTTCCACAGAACGGGATGTTACAGCAACACCCCCTCCTCGTAGAGTTGCCTGGGTGGTAGATTCGATTTCGAAATGAAAACAGAGCCCTAAATAATCTTGGCAACTAAAAAAAATATTTTCTTTAGGCTGTTAGAGAGCATTTGGGCGTTCATTTAATAAATTATTTCCGGAGGGACGTTCCACAGTTCCCGTTTTTCATCCACCATGCTTGGCTTCATTACAACGATCATGCCCTCTATTTACCCGGCTAATTAAAATAAACTAAAAAAAGATAATAATTAAATCACTTAAAATATATTAGTCTAAATTTTAATCAGAATAAATCATTCTCACAGTAAAATTAATAATCGCAACCAAACCAAAGAATACAACTTTTGATTCCACTATTTATTCTATTTGATAAATTTTAATTAATGGCTCAAATAAAATTTGACAATAGGGGTCAGAAGCTAGCTAGCAGCTATAATCTATATTAATATATGATAATATAATACTTATTATATCGCTTGGACTGTATGCATTTAAATAACTGATATTTGAACTTGAGTCAACACACCATCTATTTTAATTGTTTTATAAATTCAATTCTAATATCGTTTAAATATTGGAAATTTATTTCAATGGATACGATTCAATGACATTTACGATTGTAACTAATATACTGTACGTATATATAGTTCTAGTCATCTTACAAGTTAATGTTGTTGTATTTTGCATATATATATATACATTTACATCTGATAACAAAAATGTTTATTAATTCTCAAAAATAAATATAAAAATAATAATTTATTAAACACATATAACCAAGTATTTATTAATTTAAATACTTGGGAAGGGCGAATAAATAAATCCAGAGCTGATATTCAGGCAATTTATTCGGATTAAATCACTCCGCAATAGGAAAACAATTGTTTTCTCGACACCGCATGGTCCTGAAGAAAGAGCCGTTTGAGCCCCGAAACGTTGAGCTATAGCGGAGTGATTTAATCCGAAGAAATTGCCTGAATATTAGCTCTGGATTTATTTATTCACCCTTCTCAATAATATCCACCAGGCTGCCCCTATCTTCATCACGTTAAATACTTGGTTATATGTTTTTCATAATTACTTCATGGACCAACACATGATATATACAATTATTTATAATAATTTATTATCAAAAGGAAAAACAAATATATACAGAACTGTTTTTGAAAATCTAATGGATACGAGGAGAGGGAGTTGCTGCGACATCCCGTCCTGTGGAAGGGACTTAAAGAAGGTTCCCTCTCAGTGAGGTATCGGTGCTGAGGGAGTTCCTCCTCAAACTAGGACATCCTCCCTAACATAGAAGAGATTGGATAAAAGAAACCAGAAATAAGGAGTAGTTCACTAGCTAGAAACGAAAGCAGGAGGAGTTAGAGATAGGAAATAATGTAACTTCACGGAATGTCGGTTGATGGCCAAGGCCAGAGTGGGATTGAGGTGTGTGTGTCTTCGTGCACGAAAGCACCTCGGAGATCCCAATAGGATAATAGATACTAAAATTTTTGAAATATAAAATCTCATCTAGTGTTGGCACCTATTTTTTTTTTCTTTGCAATTGAGAATTAAGCCACACTTCTGTGTGTGTGTGTGCTAATCACAACCCTCTATGTTTACGATGCATCGTGTATAGCCGCGTAGATTAGTTAGTTTATCACCTGAGGGGATTCTCGTGTTTTTAGCCCCCCCCCCCTCCTCTACCTAAAACCTTATCCCCTACCGATAGCCGTTCGTTCGTTAGCAGTCCGGAATCTACAATTAGCCCACCGGAACCTCCTCCCTCTATGGTTTAAAAGGGGTTCATCGTATCAATGTGGTGGGTGCGACTAATTCCCATTTACCTCTCTCTGCAACACTTTTCAATTAATGTATCAATCCCTTTCCTATTGGTTTGAAGATTTTATGGTGATTGGCCAATAGATAGAGAAATGCATAGTCTGTGTTTTGGTAGGGATTAAAGTTTCCCTTCCCCACCCCGACTTCCCGTTGCCAATTAGTAACACTCTAACCTAGATTTTTTTGATAAGTTTTTTTTTTTTTTAAATAAATCCATTATTATGAAATTTGATTCAAGATTGGAGATAAGTGTTAAATTTCATAAGTGCTCGCATATTTTACTGTCTTCATAAAACTTTAATTTCAACCTTCTTAGTAGAATGATTTCAGAGATTTATAACCTAAATAATGACATTCGTAGAAAATATTGAAATGTATATTTTACCGCCCCCTAAGGACCGATTTGCTTCAAAGTTTACAAGTCTCAGGTTCTTATCAAACTATAAATTTCTAAAATTTCATTCTTTTTAGAAGACTGATTTCCGAGATATCGAATAAAAGCTAATAATGTGATTCTGAGAAAAAATGAAACTGAAAATTTTACCACCCCCTGAGGACCGATTTACTCCAAATTTTACCAGCTTCTTAGGCCCTTATAAGACTATAGATTTTTTAAATTTCAATCTTCTTAGTAGACTGACTTCAGAGATATAAGCCAATAATCTGATTTGTAGAAAATATTGAAGAGCAAATTTTACCACCCCTTGAGGACCGATTTACTCCAAATTTTTCCAGCTTCTTCGGCTTCTATAAGACTATAGATTTTTTAAATTTCAATCTTCTTATTAGAGTGACTTCAGAGATATATAAGCCAATAATGTGATTTGTAGAAAATATTGAAGTGAAAGTTTTACCACCCCCTGAAGACCAATTTACTCCAAATTTTACTAGCTTCTTAGGCTCTTGTAAGACTATAAATTTCTAAAATTTAATCATTCTTGGTAGACTGATTGCATAGGTAGAGTCTAATATTGATAATATATGATTCTTAAAAAAAAAATTACAGCACATATTTTACCGCCCTCTGCGGACGAATTTACTCCAAATTTCTCTAACATTTCAGGCTCTTCTAAGACTATACATTTCTAAAATTTCATCATTCTTGTTAATATGATTCCAGAGATAGTCTAATAATTTTAAGAATTGATTTTTACCATCTCTTGTGAGCCGATTTATTCCAAATTTTACGAGCTATTTATACCCTCATGAAAGTATAAATGTGTAAAATTTCATCTTTCTCTTTTAATTAGTTTCAGAGATATAAGCTGAAAGAATTAGATTTTCATTTCCATTTATCTGATAAGAAAAGAAAAAAATCTTTATAACTTTATTAAAAAGAAAGAAAAAAAAGAAAAAAGATTTTATTCCTTCAACCATTAATCAAATTCTCTGTCACTCCTAATATTAAAGTATCCCCAACGTAAATTATCTTTTAAATGTTTCAAACGCCCATATTAATGACCAAAAAAGAAATATATTATAGTTTATGCTGATAAATAAAAATACGTTAGAGAGATATAATCTCCATAATTAAATGGTCCCTCTTTCCATCTAAGTATTTAATTAATAGCAGAAAATCGTTCGAAAAAAAAAATGGAATTATTTTTTGCATGTCGAAGTTACATTTATTTATTCTTGAAATTATAGTTATTATAATTAAAGGGGCCCTGTCCTTCTGTCGTGATTAAAATCCATGACGTCAGAGTTTGCAACGTTTTGCACTTAAAAAAAAAATACAATAGTTATAGGGAGCTAAAATTTTTCCATAGCATTGGGTTTTATCTTTGAATTGTTGAGGTTATGTGGGGGAACCTTAAAACATGAGTTTCCATCAAAATAGAAATATTTTTGACATTAATTCAATACTTTTTTTTCTATTTATAATATTAACATATATCAATATCAGTTTTCTCTCCCAAATCCGTTTCTTCCTGAGCTAATCTTTTCATTCCCCCATAACCATCTCTCTTCTTTTTCGCCTTCTTTTCCATCTCTTACCTTGTCCTTACTACCACTCCTTCCAGTACATCTTTCACTAAACAATCCCTTCTCAATGAATAATTTCAAACAAACCAGAAAATTATTTTTAAAAACTTTTAGACTTGTATTTCCTTAATAAAAATAAATACACATAATATAAAGAATCAAAGAAAAAATTATTATTATTATTATTTGAACTTCCTATCGGGATCCCCGTTTATATATCCAAAGTGGCTTCCGTGCAAGAAGACACACACCTCAAATTCACCGGCCTCTGGCCGTAGCCCTCTACCGGCACCCCGTGAAGTTACATTATTTCCTATCTCTAACTCCTCATCCTGCGTTCGTTTCTCTCTAGTGAACTAATCCTTATTTCTGGTTCCACCCTGTTCCTTTTATCCAACCTCTTCTATGCTAGGGAGGATGTCCTAGTTGAGGAGGAACTCCCTCAGCACCGACTCCTTTCGAAGAATGCATCACTTCTTTCCTTTCTACAGGAGGGGATGTCACAGCAATTCCCTCTCCTCGTAGAGTTGCCTGGGAGCTATTGTGGTGGGATCCAATATTCCAATCCAGTGCCTGCTAGAGGATTTGTTTACATTAAATAAATATTTTTATTTAATGAAAAAATCCTCCAAGCCCAGGATTTGAACGGGGATCTCCTTTGTATAAGCCGACATCCTAGCCCACTACACCAGCGAGCCCCTCAAAGAAAAAACAAAAGAAAATTTAATTATATAACAATTTTTATTATTTTTTTCATTGGAGAGATTTAATTGTTAAAATTTAATTTTTCATAAGAACAATTAATTAGCCCACGGGGTGTGGTGTAGAGGTAGCGTGCTAACCTCATATACCAAACGTCGCGGGTTCGGACCCCAGGCAGTCCGATGATTTTATTTAAGCCATCTGGATACCAGATGGCTTAAATAAAAATGCCTGGACCCTAATATATATAAATTCATAAATAACGGTTATCGTAAATGTCTTATATGGCCTGACCTGCTGAAAAGACAGTGTGAATGTGTGTGTGAGTGTGAGTGTGAATGAGAAAAAAGTGTGAATGTTTAAAAAAAAAAAAAAAAAAAATAAGAACAATTAGAACCAATTGTTTTACTATGAGGGATTTTCAGGGATTTTTTTTTTTTAGCCTCCCCATTTGAGAATATGTGAGCCCATGAATCTGAATGACCAGGAATTCCACAATTAAATATTCTGCAAACATAAATTTTATTAGGTTGGTTTTATAATAAACAGGGAGAAATTGTTCATTTAAATTTAAACAAAAAACACAAGATTATATAAGGCACCTGAGTATTTTTCCTGATTTCTCAATAAGTGGAAAATTTAATTTCAAAATTGGAACAAGAAACAGAGCGTGACTATTCCCTAAGCAAAATCGTTAACTATTATCATCTGAAATCAGCGTTAAGTTCATTTTAACACTTCCATGCCTCAAATTGCTATTCTGTAAGTAAAAACTTTAACGCTAAAGCGTTAATATTTAGTCAATAGTGTTAAAAATTAATGGGTTGTTTAAGGGCGCCTTTAATATTTTAACGCCATATTTAATGAATAAAAAATCGTGTAGTAAAGTAGTAAAATGATTTTGACAGCTTTGAGATAAAAGCAACCTCTTAACGTCGCTGTTAAAACTTAGTTTTTTTTAACGCTGGTGTGTCAGATAAGCCTAGTAGATTGGAAATAACAAATTAAGTTAGTAATGCGCATGCGCGAGATGTTATCAAGGGGCAAACATGTAGAAAATATAGCTAGCTATGGATCGTTAACACCTGGTGCTAAAAAATAACATGTTAACGTCGCTGTTAAAACTTGGTTCAGAGAATAAAAATGCTGGTGTCATTATTTTACTTTTTACCACCCAAATTATGATGTTAAATTTTAACGTTTGTTTTTAGAGAATAGACATAAATATCATTTAATTTAGAAAAAAAAACGAATTGTAAATTAAGGAAAATCCTGAGGTTAAATTCCATGTGTTTTTTTTTATATATTAATCCTTAAATGAAACAAAAAAATTAAACATAACCTCGAGATTATTATTTGAGAAAAAGAAATCCTTTGATCTTATTTGTTAGCAAAAGAATTATTTTATACTATATGTATAATCTATAGCTTTAAGTTAATCTAATTAAACATTTCAAAAACATATAATACCTGGTGGCGGGGGAGGGGGGGGGGGAGTAACACAAAAAAAGGCTCTTTTCTAATATTATTATCATTTTGGACAGTTCAATTATACGTATTTTTATCTCAAAGGATTTTTTTTTTATAATTATAAAAAAGAATTTTTATGATATTATTATTTTCATTATTCCAGAGGTCAAAGTGATCAAGTCCTGGAGAAAGAGAGGGATTGGGGAGGGGGATTTAAATATCCTATTCTTTCTTATACTATCTGTATCAACCAAAATTAGACGCTCTAACGTGTAGAGGAAACAACTCTGAAACTTGGAAAGATGAAGTGCTTTTAGGCTATGGAACTTAAGCATCGATTTTACGTAAATGAACGGCTAAAAATTTTCAAGGGATATCCAATAAACTTGTAGGTCTATATAAAGTATGTTGGGGGCTCGCTGGTGTAGTGAGCTAGAGTGTCTGCTTCTACAAAGAAGTTCTCTGTTCAAACCCTGGGCGTGCGGGATTTTTCATTAAATATAAAGATTTATTTAACGTAAACAAATCCTCAAGCAGGCACTGGATTGGAATATTGGATCTCACCACAGGCAACTCTACGAGGAGAGGGAGTTGCTGTTGTGACATCCCGTTCTGTGGAAGGGACGTAAAGAAGGTTTTCTCTCAGTGATGCATTCTTCGAAAGGAGTAAGCTACATGCCGGTGCTGATCGAGTCCCTCTTCAAAATAGGATAGAAGAAGTTGGATAAAAGGAACCGGGTGGAACTAGAAATAAGGATTTGTTCATTAGCTAGAAATAATCCTAAATAAATACAAAATTTGATAAGAATTGGAAAAAAATTTTTATTAAAATGTGTAAATGTAGAAAAGGTGACCCCCTTTTGAATCGAAATCAACATGCAAATCCCCAAATGGGGATTTAACATTGTATCTATTAAAGAAAGAGCCTGAAAATGATTTTTTAAAATCTGAACTACTACATTAGTACAGTGTACTTCAAAAACCTTTAGGGCAAAATTAGAATATACATTTTAAAGAGCATCTAAAAACTAATTGATTTTTGAATTTTAAAAAAATTTGATGAAGGGAATTTTGAGAAAATCAAAAAAAATAAAGTCCATCAGTAAGGTATTAGTACTTTTTGGCCAAATTAGTTCAAAAGCTTATTTTAACTTAAATAGCTAACTTAAATATAAAATTTCAATCCGGTAGCTCAATTCCTACATGCTAAAAATCGTTGCACACAGACCAATTTGCGGGACCCACTTTTTTGAACTCAGAGGACCTCAAAACGTGAAGATCCATCAAAATCTCGACATTGAATTTTTCACATGATCGCAATACTTTATATATATCATATATATATCATAACTGTATATATATATATATAGGGTAAGAGAAAGTAAAATTCGCTAGAATAAATTTAGATTGGACAAAGCAAAAGGTCTTTTAATTTAAGAGTAACTTTTATCATTTAATGGTAATATAGATAGATAGATGATGCAAAATTTCTCTTTTATGTCTAAATCAAATAGAAATTCGTGACAATAAATTTAACCTCTCCAATCTCTAACAAATTCATTCCTTACTCACTTTATTATTATTACATAGACTTTAGAGAGAGGGAGAGATAGATAAAATAAAGGCTACAAGGGCATACAAACTAAGGATATTTATAATTCCGGAAGGGTATTGAAAAGCTGACTGACCATCTCCTCCTCTAAAATATCCCCCCCCCACACACACACCCTCCTATGGGATATTATTTATGAAAGACCTCCAGTGTGTGTGTTTAAATGCGAAATGGAACATTCACTATTTTCAATGTTTCAATACGAAACGAACGACACACCCAAAGTCAGAGAGAGGCATTATGAATTGTTGATCGAGTTGCCAATGGATCCGCAAAACCGGAAACTCTCTCTTCACGCACCGATTTATTATTGAGAGAAATCTCTCTCTTTTTTTCTATTATTATTATATATATATACAGAGAAACAACTTTGCCAACTAAAAAAAAAATCTGGTGTCGCACAGCACACAACGTTCTCTTACCTTCGGTGCCTGTCCCACCAGATTTTTGTGTGTTGAGATAGATTTAGTATATTATTGTTATTATTGGAAATTCCTTTCGGGATCCCCGTTTATTTAAGCGCTCGAAGACACACACCTCAAATCCAACCGGCCTCTGGCCGTAGCCATCTACCGGCACTCCCGTGAAGTTACATTATTTCCTATCTCTAACTCCTCCTCCTGCGTTCGTTTCTAGCTAGTGAACTAATCCTTACTTCTGGTTCCACCGGGTTCCTTTTATCCAAAATCTTCTATGCTAGGGAGGATGTCCTAGTTTGAGGAGGAACTCCCTCAGCACCGACTCCTTTCGAAGAATGCATCACTGAGAGGGAACCTTCTTTACATCCCTTCCACAGGACGGGATGTCAAAACTCCCTCTCCTCGTAGAGCTGCCTGGGGGCTATTGTGGTTAGATCCTATATTCCAATACAGTGCCTGAGGATTTGTTTACATTAAATAAATATTTTTCACACCCAGGATTTGAACAGGGATCTTCTTTGTAGAAAACCGACACCCTAGTTCTGTTCTATCTCGTCTTTGGGAAACCTTCTGTACTAATATTTTACTTATGTAGCCTTTTTTTTAGTTTTTTCAATTTTCTCGAATTTCGCTTTAACGATTTCCTTCCAATATTAAATATATAGTATTTCTGGTACCAATATGAAATTGATATCGTCTCTAGAAAAATTTGGGTACTTTACTGAAGTACTTTTTTCCCCCCCCCCCCCCCCCCCCCCCCCCCCCCCCCCCCCCCCCCCCCCCCCCCCCCCCCCAATTTTATATATTAGAAAAAAAAAACACCGATTTAAATAGCACCGTAACTTCTCAGTTGAAAACTAGGCGAACAGCCCGCCGAAAACGGGCGCCATATATATATTTATATAACTAGACCATTTTATCATGATTTAAATAAAATTTAAGACCTCCCAAATACTAGAAGCAAACCGCACCGTGCTGGCCTCAATTTCACTGCCTTCTTTTATCATGAATTTCAGACCACGTCGGACTATTGGCCATAACTCTTGCCAATGAATTTCACTTTCATTGTTGTTTTGCACACTTCATTGTCATTAAATAAGATTTTCAAATTTTCAAATTTTATTTCTTTGTATTCAGTATTTCTCGAGATATTTTGGTCTCTTAATTTTGTCCACCAGTGTAATTGAAGATCAAGATTCCTACAGGATGATTTTAACACAAACTTTTCTGCTTTGATGAGTTAATCTATCTCTATGCAGATTAAAAATCAACTTTATTTTTTTTTATCGTAAAGATACGATTTAATAAATTCGCTTGGCGTTTCTTTTATTCCAATAAAAAAAAAAAAAAAAGAAGAGTGTATCTCTTTACCCGGATGCGAATATACTAAAATATTTACTGTTTGGAAATGGCTTACATTCTCTTTGAGCTTGTCGAGAGAGAGTCTCTCTCTGGTAGGTCGTCGTCGTCGTCGTCGTCGGGACAGGTCCCTTGGGATAGGAGGGAGCAAGGCTTTTTCTCTCTCTCTCTCTCACTTGCTTCTTCAAGGAAGATGGATTTTCGCCTACAGTTTTTTTAAGGATTTCAAAAGCCTCCTCGTCCTCCACGTGACATTTTCCCTTTCCTTTTTTTTTTTTACTCCTTTAAAGGAAAGGAAAAAAAAGAGAGAGAGAGTCCCAGCTGTCCTCTCAAGTCAATTGGCTGGCAAACGCAAACTGTCACCGACGGACCAAGATTATCGTTTTACATGTCCCAGAGCTACTCTCAAATCTGTTAAACAGAATATTACGTCCAATTGCATCGAGATATTTTCTTCTTTTTTTTTCAAACTAAGAATTTTATATTTTTAGAATTAGGTGTCCGTCTGTCACGCGTTTCGTTTGAATAACTTCCCCTTTCATAGAGGGGAATACAGAAAAAAAAGAAATTTCAAACGGGGAAGCTCAAAAAATTCCTTTTTTCCCATTTAGCTATTTTCATTCTGAAAAATTAATTAAAATTAGCCACGCCGATATTATATATATATATATTTATAGACAAGGACGGATCCAGAGGTGTTTCTTGGGGGAGGGGGGTGTAATCTGGTGTGACGAGTCGCACAGCACACTATTTTTTCTCTGTGCTTTATCAAAGATCCTTGAACGAGAGGCTTATCGTCAAATGGATCAATATCTTGAAAAGAATAACTTACATAATAAATATCAATCTGGTTTTCGAGCACATCACAGCACACAAACAGCACTAATTAGGGTAACTGATCATATAAAACTTGCAGTCGATAAAAGAATGATCACCATACTTGTGCTTTTTGACTTAAAAAAGGCATTTGATTGTGTTGATCATTCAATTTTACTAAAAAAACTAGAACATCTTAGATTTTCTGAGAGTGCTGTGAGGTGGTTTGAATCCTATTTAAAAGGGAGGAGCCAGATGGTGATTGGTGAGGCTGGAACCTACTCCGAACCTCTTCCTAATAGGGCCGGTGTACCTCAGGGATCCGTACTGGGGCCTTTACTTTTTTCACTCTATATTGGAGACTTCCCTGGAGAGTCCTGTTCCTGTTCATATCAGTTTTATGCTGATGACCTTCAAATCTTTTTATCTCTTGAACCTGGGGATCTGGCGGAGGGCGTGAGAAGGATTAACAGGGATATTGAGATAATTTCCAAATGGGCGAAGAGAAATGGTTTGGTGATAAACAACCAAAAGACAAAAGCCATGCTCCTTGGTAGCTCTGCCTATGTGTCAAAGTTGACGGAATTGGGATTGCCACCAATAAGAGTGAATGGGGTTGATGTCGAATATAAAAGAAGTGTCAAAAACTTGGGCATTATTATGGACTCAACTCTCTCTTGGAGAGATCATGTAGCCTACATTTCCAACAATGTATATAAAATTATTTACCAGCTAAGAAGAAACTCACATATCCTAACAACTGATATTAAAAAACATCTTGTTCAAACATTAATATTACCTCATTTTGACTACGGATCACTGGTTTATAATGATCTCACGGGTGAATTGAACAAAAAATTAGAAAGAGTATTAAACTCGTGTATTAGATTTATATTTAATGTCCCTATATTCGAACACATCACTCCGTATTATGAGAGACTTGGTTGGCTCCGTTTGGCTCCTAGGCGACGTTATTCTGTTGGAGTATTTTTATTTAATTTATTTGTAAGTGGAAGGCCTGAATATCTCTACAGAAATTTTAAGTTCATTGAGGGCACTGGGGTGAGGGTGCTCAGGAGGAGAGCCAAACTTGTTGTGCCTATACATCGAACTACGACCTACAGTGGTTCATTTCTTATTACTGCCTCGAAATTGTGGAATGCTCTTCCCTTAGACGTCGTATCATCAAAAAATTTGACCAAATTTAAAAACTTATTATTTAGATTCATAAAGAATAATGAATTTGCAAGTAAAAGGTGAAAGGCTGGACTCGGCATGGATGTGGAGAGGTTTTGCGTTTCCTGAATATTTGAATTTGCTATTTATTCATTATTATTTTGCTCTCTACTTATTTGTCATCTTGTCTGTCTTGATTTTGTTATTGTTTTTTATTTTAATTTTTTTTTTTTTTTTTTCTCATATTTGTATTTGTTCAACTAATTTAAGAGAAGCTGAGCATATGTAAAAACTAATTCAATCCCGGAGAGGGAGAATGAAAATGAAAATTATAATTATGTATCTTTTTGTTTCCCTAAGAGGCATTGCCTCAGGGTATATTAATAAATTATTTCTATTTCTATTTCTATTTCTATTTTTTTCTTAATTTCGATAATTTAAAGGCGCATTTTGTATTTGTTTGCCAGAATATAAATACAAATCAAATTTTTAAGTATTAATATTTAAAATTTTACATTAAAAATAAATTTTTTTCGAAAAAAAAGTATTTTTTTCAAATGTCGGGAAGGGGGGGGTAGTTACCCCCATTTACCCCCCCTCTTGTATCCGCCCTTGTCTATAGACTTGACTAAACTTGACCACGCGATGATTCATAGATGGCGCTGAGCTACGAATGCTTCTACATCAGTAAACTGTACTTTAAACGATTTCCACGAAAAAATTTCACTGATATACTTTTTTAAAGAGCATCTAAAAAATAGATCATTTATGAATTTTAAACAAAATCCTTGAAGCGAACTTTGAGAAAATCAGAAAAAAAACTGAAAAAGTATATCAGTAAAGTACTAGTACTTTTTGGCCGATTTTGTCTAAAAGCTTATTTACAAGAGTTTGGAAGATGCCTAACTTAAATATAAAATTTCAACCTCCTAGCTCAATTCCTTCATGTCCAAAAATGTCCACAAACACACACAGACCAAGTCGCGAAATCCACTTTTTTTGATTCAGGGGACCTCAAAACGTGTATATCCATCAAAATCTCGGCAATGAATTTTTGACATGAATCCAATACTTTCTCTCTATATTATAAAGAGAAAGTCTTGGATATTATGGTATATTAAGATATGCATATAGGTAAGAGAAAGTAAAATCCGTCCACTGGTTCTAAAAATTGCTTTTCAAAAAAAGGGGGTTCTCTACCTCTAATCAAAATTAGTCTTTATATCCCCAAACCCCCCCCCCCCCCCCTTAGAACTACGTACAGTGAGAGCGAAAAAAATAATAGGACCAATAGGACGCCTGCTAGTTAGGCAACCAACCAATCCAAAGTCTTTTCAATTCACTAACAAAAAGTAAAAAAAAAAAGCAAGTTTAAATATTGCTCTTTTCGTTTATTAGTTATCACCACCCACACATAAACATCAATTAAATTATTTAATATAATATTTTGATTGATGGAAACATTTCTTCTTTACTCTCTCTCTCACTCATTAATCTTATTTTATTAACATTTCTTTTTTGACATGTTGGCCAGATTTATGACATCCCTCTCTCTCTCTCTCTTTCCTTTTACCTCTATAGATTACATTCTGGCTGTTATCTTTAGCTGTTTGGTTAATTCACCACCAAAAAGGGGAGGGGCCTAGCCATCGTAATCGCCTTAAAACGTCCTAATCGGTTGTAATTTATTCAAATTGCCAATAGAGAGAGAGAGAGAGAGGAACAAGGGATATACCGCGAGATATATATATATATGTATAGAAGAGATTGAAAGGAACCAAGAAGCTGCAAAAAATGAACGAATTAAAAATACTTTGCAAGTGATCTTAATAAAAAAAAGTTTTTTTTTTTAATTGTAATTAACGGGATAAATTCTTTTATAACGTTTCGTTACCCATCTCCCATTTTCAGAACGTTTATTACAACCGTTATTTATTTATTTCGCATTCACGAAACAGACTCTTTTGATCATTATTGCAAATACAATTTCATTCCCGTCTGGGGGGCTCGCTGGTGTAATGAGCCAGGGTGTCAGCTTCTACAAAGAAGATTCCTGTTCAAACCCTGGGCGTGCGGGATTTTTCATAAAATAAAAATATTTATTTAAGGTAAAGGCACCAGTAGTGGACCATTTAAGAAAATTTTTTAATAATTTTCATCACAGAATTTTTATTTTAATAAAGAAACTGCTGGTGTAAGGCTTAAATTATTCACTGATATTTCTTTATTAAGAATATATAAGATACACTTTTATAAAGTTATAACTATTAGGTCTACATAATTTACTGGCTGCCAGAACATCGTAATTAACATTATAAAATAAAAATAAAAAATTCTAATTAATTCAGAAATGGACCGCCCAGGTCCATTTCTAGATAATCTGTAAGATAAACATACCAGTAATGGACCACCCCCTCCCTACTGTTCAAGATAAGGTTATATAGTAAAATATCGACTATCATCCTAGGTTATTATTCTAAGAATAAATATATATATAAACTTTCCTTTAAATATTTTGTGGTTGGTTAATATTTTAATATAGACAGCCAAAATAACTAGGAAAGAGCAATGTATAGTATGTCTTGCAAAACGCTGGACATAAAATGCGATAAAATGATAAAGTGATGAAGCGAGCATGCTCAAACTGCAAGAACAAGTAGCCAGATAACGTAACTTAAATATACATATAAAATCGACGCTGCAAAAAATACCTAATCCTTATTTTATCAAAATCTCTGCCAAAAGGTCCATTACTGGTGCATGGTCCATTACTGGTGCCTTTACCTTAATGTAATCAAATCCTCAAGCAGGCACTGGATTGGAATATTGGATCCCACCAGGCAACTCTACGAGGAGAGGGAGTTGCTGTGACATCCCGTCCTGTGAAAGGGACGTAAAGAAGTTTCCATCTCAGTGAGGCATTCTTCGAAAGGAGTAGGCTATACGCTGGTGCTGAAGGAGTCCCTCCTCAAACCAAGACATCCTCCATAGCATAGAAGAGGTTGGATATAAGGAGCCGGTTCTTTCTATATGAATGTCATCCAGAGGAAAATTCTAATCGTAAACATTAAAATCATTATTATTATTATTTATTTAATTAAAAAGTCTCTAATCCTACTTGGGTTTTGAGCTTGTACATTGTGTTTAAAAATAATTTCTTTTGCCTTATGAGTTACATTACATTATTTTTACGGTTCGTTTGCTTTTATTTACATTGACATTGATTTTTCTCTTTTTTTATTTATCATCTATTTGTTGAATTAAATTTAAAGTCTCTTTTGTAATTTTCCCTATTAACCTTTGGCACCAGTCATTAATTAATTATCTTCCTCTTGAAGGCGACGCACTCCCTGCAATGGTCATATGTCTCTTTTTCACCTCCGCTTCCTCTGCATACCTCTTTACCTCTTCCCAAGGCACCTCTCCAGATGCTTCCACATCTTGCACGTGCCCACTTTATTTTCTCTTCTTCCTTTTTCGATTTGTTAAACCAATACCCCTCCACCAAGAATGTTTCCTTTATATTTTAGAAATATGTACAGAAAATGGATCGCTCAATCCTGCTCCAGTCCCTTTGAATTCCTTGCTCTATATCTTTTGTCATGATTATTTCTGCCAATCCTCTTATCCTTGTTGTGTATTCTTCTTTTAGAAGGGCCATCACATTACATCCCGTTCTTTCAATCATCTCCTTTGCCCACGGTGTTCCAAGTTCGTTTTCTAATCCTCTTGTTAGTTCCTTTAAGCATGTCCTTCTCTTGAGTCTACCATTTCTTTTATTTTAATTACATTATTATATTTAAAATTCCTAACCAGGATTCCCGTTTATTTACTCAAAGTGCACGAAGACACACTTCTCAAACCCAACCGCCTCTGGCCATAGTAATAATCTACCTGTGAAGATACATTATTTCCTATCTCTAACTCCTCCAACTGCACTCATTTCTAGTTAATGAACTAATTCTTCTTTCTGGTTCCTTTTATCCAACCTCTTTTATGCAGGGAGGATGTCCTACTTTGAGGAGGAACTCCCTCAGCACCGACTTCTTTCGAGGAATGCATCACTGAGAGGGAACTCCCTTTACATGATGGGATGTCACAGTAACTCCCTCTCCTCGTAGAGTTGCCTATGGACTATCGTAGTGAGATCCATAAGACAAACGAAGGCAAGTGGAGCGGATAGTATACGCTAAAATAAAATCTCGGATCAATAAAAAAAATATTATTTTAGTTTTCTTTTTTTAATTTATTAAAAATAATATCAAATTATAATAAGATAATTCTTATAAAAAAAAATTTTTTTAGGTCAAACAATGTTAATATAAAAATATAGTTGTTGTTGTTGTGTTGTTATAAAAGCAACAGCAACAGTAGAAGCTGGTATATTTCGTTAAAGTGGTGTTGTAGTGCGCGCAAGGGGAACCTCTGAATGTTTTGATGTTTGTTGTGTGTGCACACGCCCGTCATTAGAATACTCTCGCTTGCTGGATTAATTAATCGTGAAATATAACGGCAAGAGAGAGAGAGAGGGCTTAAGGGCGGTAATTAAAGAAACAGCCACTAGTTATACTAGCTATATCTAAGAACCGGGGAAGCCAGACACACATACACACACACATACAGTGGATGTATATAACGCCGCCTAGCCTTCAATTGCCCAAACACACTCGCTATTTGTTTTGTTTAATAAACTCAAAGCGAAAGGGTGGGGGGGGGGGGGGTGCCTGCATTCCCTTTTCTTTGCCACGTAAAGCTACACAAATATCTCTTCATTTTATTGGGAGGAGGAATGAATATTTCATTACGTTCTAAATTGAAAGTGCATTTAAAAAACGACATAATAAAAAATATGGTGTGAGTTAACGCAACACATTTATGGAGTCGAGATATATTTAGTTTCCCATAACACCTTAGTTAGACGAAAAGAAAATACGTTTCTCAAATTTTCAACTTAAAATATTAATTTTTAAAGGTCGCTCAAATTTTTTTTTTAATTTGTTACTGCATTGCTTTCGTAGATTTCAACCGACCTTTAAATATTTATATTAAAGATTTAATACATTATTTCTAGGAACCGACCGAATATTCAGTTTCGGATACAGTTTCCGACTAATTTCGGCCAAAAATCCTGGTTTCGGCCAAAAAGTAGCCGAAACTTCCGGCCGGCCGAAACCTGAGCCTGAAAAGATGGGATAAGATTCTCATGCAAAAAAAGGTCAAATGATTTTCCGCCAAGCGGAAAAAATTTAGTCTCCCTAAAAAAAAAGGGTAAAATATGAATTTTTTTGTAAGAAATACATGTTTCGGTTACGGTTTAGGCCGAAACTAAGATTGAGGCCGAAATTTGGTTTCGGTTTCGACTGAAAATCTTATTTCGGTCGGATCCTAATTTTTTCTTTTAATTAGTAAGCTATTTGAGAAAATATAATCAATCGTGCTTGTTATTAAAAATTATATAGTAATGATATATTTTCAGTATTCTGTTTGATTTTTTGTTCAACTCGTGGTGTATTTTTGTCGATTAACTTACTAATTAAAAGAAAAAAAAATTTATTAAATCTTGATATGAATATTTAAAGGTCGATCGAAAGCAATGCACTGACAATTAAAAAAAAAAAAATTTGAGCGACCTTTAAAAATTAATATTTCAAGTTGAAAATTTGAGAAACGTATTTTTTTCTACCTTAAAAAGAAAAAAATAAAAAATCGATTTTTGACGAATTTGGAAATTTTAAAAAATTTTGAGCGACCCTTAAAAAATATTTTTTTAGCTCATTTTTGAAGAGGTCTCTTAAAACATATTTTCATACGAGACTTTTAAAAAAAAATTATTCGGTTTTTTTTTTCGCCACCCTAATATACCCTAGTATAACCTATATATAAATGTAAGAGAAAGTAATAATTTTTCATGTTTTTTTTTAACATTAAGCAAATAACAAGAGAGATGTTAAATAGTTAATTTTATTCTCTAACTATAATATAAATAGCTTCCATTGTATAAGATCAAACGTTGAGGGCAGCAGCGTATGCCACTTTTTGATAAATGAATGGAAAAATCGCGTGAATTTTGAACAAGCGAGAGAGAGAGAGAGACATAAAATAAAAAGGAGGGCGTTATAATAAGTTAGTCGAAGGGTGAAGGTATTGCCAAACCCTTTCACTCACTCATTCCTCTAATTATAGTCTTGAAATTCCTTATTTCTTATAAACATTATTATTAATTTTTGTTATCTATATGTGCTAATATTGAATAGATTAAAAATAGTTTGTCTGTCTGTGTATAATTAAAGTGAAATTTTAAATAATTATCACTTCATAATGACACCATCGATATCATTAATATACTGTATTTATTTATTAAATGAAATCGTTATTAACTGGAAATGTATTAATTTTGATAATCTATTTATAAATCCATTGCGGGCTCGCTGGTGTAGCGGGAAGAGTGCAGACTTCTACAAGATCCCTGTTCAAATCCTGGACGTGCGGGATTTTTTCATTAATTAAATAAAAATTATTATTTAATATAAACAAATCCTCAAGCAGGCACTGGATTGGAGTAATGGATCCCAGCCCCCTGGCAACTCTACGAGGAGAGGGAATTGTTGTGACATCCCATCCTGTGGAAGGGACGTGAAGAGTTCCTTCTCAGAGGAATAGGCTACACGCCGGTGCTGAGGGAGTTCCTCCTCAAAGTAGGACATCCTTCCTACGATAAAAGAGGTTGGATAAAAGGAACCAGGTATCTCGTTAGTTTAGAATGAACGCAGGAGTAGAGATAGAAAATAATATAACTTCACGGGGTGCCGATAAATGGCTACCGCTTGGGATTGAGCTGTGTGTAATCGTGCACCTCTGATAAATAAACTGGAATCCCGATAGGTATTTCAAATAAACAAATAAAAATTAATTGTAAACTGGTAACCGTTGGCTCTAGTAGAAACATTATGCTTTAATAGGAGAATTAAATTCACAAGGTTTTCTGTTTCAATAATATATTAATTTGATATTAACACTTTATACGTATTTCGACACCATATGTGTCATCTTCAGAAGCGAATTACATACTGAATGGACTAGAATCACTTTTCGACCGAGGTAGTCAGAGTGGCTGAAGGTGGGGGTAGGAAAAAGGGAAGGGAACTTTTCTAGGAAAATTCGGTTCGGTGGCTGAAGGTGGGGGTAGGAAAAGGGAAGGGAATTTTCCTAGAAAAGTTCCCTTCCCTTTTTCTTACCCCCACCTTTTCAGCCACTCTGACTACCTCAGTCGAAAAGTGATTCTAGTCCATTCAGTATGTAATTCGCTTCTGAAGATGACACATATGGTGTCGAAATACGTATAAAGTGTTAATATCAAATTAATATATTATTGAAACAGAAAACCTTGTGAATTTAATTCTCCTATTAAAAATAAAAATTATAAATTTACAAACACAGAACACAACACTTTCAATTGCCGAAGGTGGTGTACGTGTGCGACTAGTCACAACAGATTTAGATTAAAAAGACCGGGAAAGTTTTTCAACTTTGATTTTTTTAAATTAATCTTCAAAGAATAAAGAACGTAATTTTTTTTTATAATTTCCCTTTGGTTTTGTTATTCTTTAACCTAAACACCTGTAAAAATACAAATTTCTTGGAAAATTAATTAATTTGTTAATTTATATTTAATTTTGCTTCCCTCTTTGAGATAGAGAGAAAGAGGGATAAAAACAATTACAATCCCGAGGCTCTTGAATTTAGAATGACCTCTTGCATTTCTCGTTGTTTTTTTTTTTTTTTTTGTTGTGTAACAAATTTATTTTCTAAATTTGATTAAGTTAATAGTCTTTTTCTTCTGACAAGATCGTTTCTTTTTTTTTTTTTTATTTCCATCTATCTATATGCATCTGTTTCTATTTTATTTGTAAATAGGTCGAATTGGCTATAAGACTATCTCTGTCTCTGTGGACATTGAATCATTTTGAGAACGAGTTCTTTTTCTTTTGACTTATTATTAAAAAAAAAAAAAAAACGCTTCTTTAAAAAAAAAATTTATTCGTAACTTAAAATACGTTTTGTATAATTGATTTTTTTTTCCAATAATAACGTAAATATTTACTTAATTTAATATATCATGTTGAGGAATACTTTTTATTAAATTGGTTGAAGTTTACTTCCCCGATTTACAATTAACATTGGGTGAAGTGTCGCTTAACGCAAAGTAAACAGATTGCTAAAAATATCTAACTCCTATTCAATTCTTTTTATCCAACCTCTTTCTGTCATGCTATGAAGGATGTCCTACTTTGAGGAGGGAGTCCCACAGCACCGACTCCTTTTGAAGAATATATCACTGAGAGAGAACCCTTATTTTCGTCTCTTCCACAGGACGGAATGTCACACCAACCCCCTCTCCTCGTAGAGTTTCCTATTGTGGTGAGATTCCCTTTGAGGATTTTCTAACTATTTTTTATTTAATGAAAAAATTCCGCACGACCAGGATGGGAACACAACAACAATGTGTTTCTGTTCCTCACTGCATCGACAAGTCAACAATTAGGCTAGTGATGTGAGTTACCATATTCACGCCGCATATTTTCCCCATTTGTGATTTGTGTGTGATTCGTGTTCGGTGTATTATTTTCGAAGTATTTCGATTGCCCAACTTACGCCTATTCTCACTCTACCCTACTCAGGACAGATTCTAAATAAAGAAGTACCAAGGCAATGTAGTTAGAGTATAATCTAATCTGCTGAAAGAATTCTTGAAATTTGACCAGTCAAGTAAAAAGCTCTTTACCAATACAAGAGGATCCTTGGTTCCCAGCATTCCCATCTATCACAAGATCAGCTATAATCCTTTTCAATACATTGAGAATGAACTACACCAAATCGAACTTGCATCTATTTAGGTTTCTTTGATATGCAATTTATATTTAATGGAAGCTACAAACCATCATCGGATACATAAAGTTCACTGAAAGTAAAGAAAACCTCATATTAACTATTGAACCTTACTTAAGAGATCCAATTAATCTAAATAAAATTCCTAAAAATCCAAAAGAAGCAGTTGTTCTTGCAATAGATTCGTTTATCAAAACAAACAAAATAATTATCTAACATTCTGTGCCTAATACCATTTCTAATGAGAAAACCATTTTGTTATTTCCCAAATTTGATTTTTATTCGTTGGTATAAAATGGTATGTCAATGGAACAGTGTTGGAAGTTGGATAAAACTTTTAATGTCTGTACGTAATTAATTTTTATTGATGTACATATCATTCTATACTATATAACAAACTGATAAATTACCTTATAATTTAGCATAAAGGTAGAAGTCTCGCATCATACGCTGATCGGTGATGTCAATAGCCTCAAAAAAAGGATCTAAAAAAAAAAAAAAGATTTCATAAAATACTCAAATCATTTATTATTTTTTGAATCTCAATTCGTTATCTTTCATTTTTCCACCAATCCACTAAGCGATAGTTAAAAAAAGATAAATTAAAATAAATAAAACATGGGTGATTATATATTATTGCGTGATGTCATTTTCGTAGTCACGTGACGTTACACAGAATGTTTAATAGATAGAGAGAGTGACAATTAACCCTCTCTCTTGCTTTGTTTGTTTTAATCATCGAACGGCCTTTTGAAATCGAAATATCACTTGAATATCTTTTAGAAGGGGACCTATTTAATATACTGCAGGGGAAAGGATTATGATCATTAAAAATTTTACGTTACAACAAATATTCTGAAAAAAAGATGATTGTATTAGAAAGTATTATTGAATCAATTCACAGGGAGGGATGATAAAAACTCTATTTAATAAGAAGCAATATTATTTTAAATAATACACTAGGTGATGTGTTTTCAAACTTATTGTGGTTAAAACAAACTTTATATTTATTTGGATATTATTGACGTAACAATTTAGTATATTATTTTGCTTTCAGACTTGCAATTTAGTGTTTTATTTCGCCAATCAAAACTTGAAATATATCACGTAGTGTATCAACTAAAATATTTATAGAAACAGAGTAAAGTATTTGAAATAATTTAAAGATAATAATAAAATATATATATAATTTAAATATCATTTAAAAGTTTCTATCGTATCGGGATCCCAGTTTATTTATCCGAGGAGTTTTCGAGCACGAAGACTCACACCTCAAACCCAAAAGGCCTCTGACCGTAGCTTTCTCTCAGAACCCGGTGAAGTTATTTTTTATTTATTTATTTATAATGAAAATGCTCTGAGGCGATTTGTGCCTCATATGAGCAGAAAATACATTGATACGTTTGTAGAATAAACACAACAGCATACAGCAACACTTCCACCACAAAACCCGGGGCCGCCCACCGTCCCGGCACAGGCCCACCCATCAAGCTCCTTAGTCTGGACTGGAAAATCCCCAGACTCTCCGACAACCGCACCTCCTGAGGGAGGGAATTCCACACCGTGGAGGCTCTCACCAAAAACGATCTGTGGCAAAAAGCCGTCCGATGCTGAGGCAGAATCAAATCCTCACGACATGATCTTAGTCCATGACTGGTATCGACGTTGAAGTTACATTATTTCCTATCTCTAATTTCTCCTTCTGCGTTCATTTCTAGTTAATGAGCTAATCTTTATTTCTTGTTCCTTTTATCCAACCTCTTTTATCCTAGCAACGATGTCCTACTTTGAGGAGGAACTCCCTCAGCACCTACTCCTTTTGAAGAATGCATCACTGAGAGAGAACCTTCTTTAAGTCTCTTCCATAGGACAGGTCACAGCAACTCCCTCTCCTCGTAGAGTTGCCTGGGGACTATTGTGGTGAGATTCAATATTCCAGTGCCTGCTTGAGGATTTGATTACATTAATGATTATTTATTTATTTTTTTTTTAAACATTCACACTTTTTTCTCATTCACACTCACACTCACACACACATTCACACTGTCTTTTCGGCAGCTCAGGCCATATAAGACATTTACGATAACCGTTATTTATGAATTTATATATATTAGGGTCCAGGCATTTTTATTTAAGCCATCTGGTATCCAGATGGCTTAAATAAATCATCGGACTGCCTGGGGTCCGAACCCGCGACGTTTAGTATATGAGGTTAGCACGCTAACCTCTACACCACGCCCCGTGGGCAGCTTAATTCTTATATAATATAAGAATTTTTCAACAATGTATAAAATCCACTATGGCATTTAATGACTTTTCGCCAGCTCTGAAGATGGTTCAAACACGGAACCGAAACGTCAGCTGTGTGAATTAGCCAAATAAAGAAATAATCTTAGCTGCATTTCTCATTTTTACCCTCTTAATAATATAACAACTCAGCTATAAATTGTTTACGCAAATTTAATTTTGTTCAATTGAATACTATTGGAAATATATTGACGAAATAAATCTGTTGTGATAGCAACAGCACACCCAATTTTCATTTTCTTAAAATAAGAAAATATTTTTGTTTTTTTCACCTTTATTCGCTCTTTTATTTCAAAGTGTCAGATTAGAGAGTCTAATTATTATTAGACGTATTTATTTTATTTAAGGACTTGGAATAAAGAAGAGAGTACCTTTTTGTGTTCTTCAAAAAAAAAAAAATCTCTGTCTTTAATTAGGCCTTGATAAGCGAATCAAAGAATGAAAGAGGCTTTATTACGTAATACAACCCGAGAAGAGAGATAAGCAAGAGATAATAACTCAAAAGATATATTCCCTTTTATTATAAAAAATAAAATAAACTAAGTTGCAAAACTCTACCTGATTTTATTAAGCAAAGATAACACTCTGCGAGTTTTCTTTAAAATGTATTTTTTTAAATTTAATTATACTCTAATTTAAGTTAAGAACTAGTCGCGCTGTCCACCTTCGGCGGACTTGGTTCCCAACAGGAATTAGTAATGAGGTTGGCCTGTACAAAGCCAAGCAGAGATTTCCGGGGATTATGGGACGTTCCACATTTACTCAGATTTAAATATAAATCTAGTTTAAATTTACCAAAAAAAAAAGAGGCATCGACAAAATTTTTATTTATTCTCAAACAGTTTCAAATTGGTCCATGATTACTGCAGAGATAATATTTAATCTTAAGATTTGAGGAAAACTCATATTTCTGTTGCAGATTATAGAGCAAATGAAAAAATAATTTTGTAGAAATTTCTTTTTTTTCATTGAAATGACGATTGAATTGTAAATTTTACAGTTTCGTTCATTTTCTGACCATCTTCAGGCTTGTGAACCCGAGAAATTATTTTTACAAATACATCTATGTGAAGAAAAGTAGATTATGTTAATAAAGGAAATTAATCAAGAAAAATAAAAAATCAACTATAAGAAACTTTTAAAGTTATTTGAAATGTCTATCAGGATTCACGCACGTAGACACATACCTCAAACCCAACCGGTCTCTGGTTGTAGCCCATCTACCGACACCCCGTGAAGTTACATCATTTCCTCTTTATATCCCTCTCCTGGATTATTTCTATTTAATGAGCTAATAATTATTTCTGGTTCCTTTTATCAAATCTATTCTATGCTAGGGAGGATGTCCTAGTTTGAGGAGGAACTCCTTCAGCACCCTCCTTTCTAAGAATGCATCACTGAGAGGACACCTTCTTTATGTCACTTCTACAGGGCGGGATGTCACAGCAACTCCCTCTCCTCGTAGAGTTGCCCTCGAGTTAAAAAATGGGTTTTTTTCACATATAATTAGCTATCTGATGTATAAGAAACGTTTTGTGAAGTTGGCAACCCAACTTAATAAAGCTATTATTTGTAAAAAATATTAAAAAAATATAATTTTAAACAAAATTTTCAAAAAAATAAGTAAACAAGGTTTGTGTTCCTAATTTCATCCATTAGTTAAACCTAATACCGAACTTTGTGTTTTAGTTAGTTAACTACGATCAGAGCTCTTATTTAATTATATGATTAACTTAATAGGAATACTCGAAAGTCTTATCAGAGGTATAGGCTAGCTTAATTAGAACCGGTCCTAAATTTAATTAAAACTGTTTGTTAATTTTCAAGAATAAATAAATAGATTTTGAGTATTTATAGCAAAAGTTAATGATTCCCTTCTCAAGTGAATTGAATGAATGAATGAAGGTGTTGGGAGGCTCATATCATATGAATAGATAGGGTGCCCTATAGGGACTCTTCTTCTTCCCTTGACTGACAGACAGACATCTTCCTTTGCATTCGTATAACAAAATTAATATTTATTATCACTCTGAACGACGGCATATACACTATAAAAAATTTACATTTACATTTTCTCACATATAGAGAGTATGTGTTATGATGTTATTATAAACAACACTCACTCGTCAAAGCTCTTAGTTAATTTATCATTACAACAATTACGCAGGTTCTCGTTTTAAGTAAGAATTTGTGAACATGATACCTTAAAATTCTGTATCATTTCTTCCCTAGAACAAGAGTAAAGTACGCTTCAAAAAAATTTTCAAGCCAAAATGAGAATATACATTTTAAAAAACGTCTAAAAAATAAAAGATTTATGAATTTTAATCATAATCGTTAAAGCCGATTTTGAGAAGATCGAAAAAAACTGAAAAAGTACATCAGTAAAGTACTAGTACTTTTAAGCCGATTTTGTTCAAAACTTTATTTTCGCGGTGTAAAGGGAGTAACAAATCTAAATACCAAATTTCAATGTTGTAGCTCTTTCTGTTTTTGTGATTTTAACAAGCAGATACAGAACACTTTATTCCCATAAAACGTGTATTTTCATCAAAATTTCAATAGTGAATTTTTGACATAAGACTTTCTTTATACATCATTGATTCCGCATTTGACTCTCAGAATATCAAATTTCAATCTTGTAGCTCTTTGTTTTTGAGATTTTACACTTTAAACAAGAACACTTATTTGTACTTAGAGTCGAAATTTCAAGAAATCCCGAATCTAAATATCAAACAAATTATAATCCTTAAATTTTAAAAAATTTCGACAAACAGTTTAAGCTAGACAGTGTTTAAATAGTGCTCAAATAAAAATATAATAAAAAACAACTTTAAAAAAAAATGCTTTTATTTAAATTGAACTAAAAAAGAAAAATAATTTAATTTAATTGTTCTTGTTAAAATTGTTGAATATTTATGACTTAAAATGAAAGCGTGGGACGCTCATTGAATTGTCTATTCTTAGAGCCTCCCCTTTGAAGCGCCCCACGCTTTTATTTTAAGTCAAATATTCAATAATTTTAATAAGAACAATTAAATTAAATTATTTCTCTCTTTTTAGTTCAATTTAAATAAAGCATTTTTAAAAGTTGTTTTTTATTATATTTTTTTAAACTTTTTAGTCCTTTTTATTATAGATAGGCCACAGCATTAAAAATCTGGTGTGACTGGCGACAGCACACAACTTTCTCTTACCTTCGGTAATCGAAAGTTGTGTACTGTGCTTGTCACACCAGATTTTTGTGTCGACATGTGTTTAGTTTCCGACAGTAGGGTACATATTGAATTCAAGATGTAAAATTTATAAGTATGGGAAAATATTTATATTTTGATACCATGGCAACCATTTCTCCTATCTTTTCCTATGGAGTACAAGAGTAAAGTGGTCTTCAGAAGATTTCAATCACAAAATGAGAATATACATTTTATAGAGAATCTAAAAAATAATTGATTTTTGAATTTAAAAAAAATCGTTGGAGCAAATTTTGAGAAAATCGAAAAAAACTGAAAAAGTGACATCAGTAAAGTACTAGTACTCTTTGGCCGATTTTGATCAAAAGCTTATGTTTCAGGTCCTCATGGGGTGTCCTAACTTAAATATAAAATTTCAACCTCCTAGCTCATTCGTTCTAGCTAAATATTTTGTTCACAGACAGACACACAGACACACAGACACCCACACACAGACACACAGACAGACCATGTCGCGAAAACCACTTTTTTGGATTCAGGGGACCTCAAAACGTGAAGATCCATCAAAATCTTGACATCGAATTTTTGACATGAATCCAATACTTTCTCTCTATATATATTAACATATATATAGAGGTAAGAGAAAGTAAAAAAGAAAGGGAGGAATCGCATGAGGCTTCAAATAAAGTACCACATTAGTTGGGTCTATTTTGATAAAACTTGCATATCAATTGTTGTCATCAAAAATGACCCTTAAATATCAAATTTCACACCTCTAGCTCATCGAGAAGTCTTTTGAAAATAGATTAATTCGCGTAGGGTTTCAAATAAAGTACCACATTAGTTGGGCCTATTTTGATAAAACTTGCATACAATTGTTGTCACCAAAAATGACCCTTAAGTATCAAATTTCACACCGCTACCTAATCGGGAAGTGTCCTAAACAAACACTAAAAGTTGGTGACCTTGAAAGAGTAAGTTAAATAAAAGCATTTAAAAATGCAGAATTTTACCCATAAGAAAGTATTGGGTTCTTTCTCTCGCCTTATGAAAAATTAAATCCAATTAATTATTAAATAATAAAATCTCTCAAATGAAAAATAATAAAAATTCTTATATATAATTAAATTTGTGAAAATATTTTTAACAAATACAACGATAATTTTTCAAGTTAAGGCGATCTGTATATATTTTAAATAATTAATAAACCAGATATACGTATATTTATATGCATTTTTTGTGGAATATCTGTACCCACAAACCCCGTTGAAGGCGGGCCGCGCGGTTAGTCTATAAATAATGAACTTACCCTAAAAAACAAACAAAAAAAAAATACTCATTTTTATTATTATTATTTTTAATTTAAATATTTATTTAATATTATTATTTTATTAAACAAATGTTATTTATTATTTTATTTAATTTCATATTTATATTTTATTTAAGTACGTTATGTCTAAATGTATTTAACGAAATGAAAATAAATTTACTTTTTCCCTCTCTCTGTTGAGAACGTAGGTATAATATAAATAACATTATTTTTTCAACTGTTCTCTCTCTATCTATATTATTATTTCCCTCCAATTCAAACATGGATATATAAATAAAATTTTTTTTTTATATATATATATATATATATAGATAATACGTTTGCTGCCAAGGGCCTTTGCCCACTCCAAGAGTCACTATTTCAATCAATATTATAAATTTGTTAATTTTGATTTTAGATTCTGTTTAGAGCATCAAAAAATAGTTATATTAAAGTGATTTTTGTTTTTTAATATTCCAAGTAGTTTTTGAGATATATAGCTTTAAATTTATATTAAGTTTAGAGATTGCAATGTAGGTTTTAGGTGAAACATTTTAAACTGAGGTTGTGTTTATATGTGGGGTTTCACTGGGTTATGTGAGTAAAAACAAAGAATATATATTATACTCGATATATTTCGGGATATTATCCCATCTTCAAAAGTTACAAACGACTATATATATTCTTTGTTTTTACTCACATAACCCAGTGAAACCCCACATATAAACACAACCTCAGTTTAAATTTATATTGAAATTTTCTCAAAATTTATTCGAAAATTTAATATTTAATTTAAATTTATAGAAAATAACGGAAATTAAAATATTTTTAAAAATAAATTTAAATTTTAGAGAAAGAAATTCTTATGTGGGAATCATAGGGCTAGATACCGGTATTTCAGATACTAGGTACCGGTAATGGGATTGGTGTCTGCTTCACTGCACGATACGTCAAGAGAAATTTAACATGGAATGGACAGTGTTTTTATGCCGGTATTTAAGTCTTTTAGAAAAAGAAAATAACAATATCTGTAGATTTAAACTAAAGAATTGCATAGTCTTTTAAATCCATACAAAAAAATAAATATTTCTGGTGCTAGAGATCGAGGGCTCCCATTCCGTTCCAGGCGAAAAAATGTTTTTGTATTGAATTGTCTACCGATTAATTAAATGGAATCAGATGCCGAAAAAAATATATATAAGCCTACGGTATATATATTTATTTTCTTTTTCTTCTCAGACCACAGGTGTCTGACGATATATCATAATTCTTTAGCTAAAAGAGCGCCTTGAAATTTGTAACTTTAAAATTATAATTAATCTCTTGAAAACATATAACCTAGTGTATTATTTGTAAATTTAATTTACAAAAATTTTCAAATAAAGACTTAGAATTTGAAAGTGAAAATTTGATTTAATTGCAAATTTTCAAAGATTCTTCATTCACTGAAGAACTGCGAAATCACTGGACTCAAGGGAAACAAATTTTTTTTTTTTCTAAACACAGACTTTTTTCTCATTCACACTCATAATCACACACACAGTCTTTTCGGCATTTCAGGCCATATAAGACTTTTACGATATCCGTTAATGATTAATATATATATTGGGGGTCCAGGCATTCTTATTTCAGCCATTTGGTATCCAAATGGCTTAAATGAAAACATCGGACTGCCTGGGGTCCGAACCCGCGACCTTTGGTATACGAGGTTAGCACGCTAACCCATACACCAAGCCCCAAGGGCAAAAAAAAATATTTTTAGAGTCATACAAACACTTGTTTTTAGTTATCATCACTATATATAAAAAGCTAGCCACTCACTTCCGGTGTATGTAACTGTTTACCACTCCCTCTAACTGTTTGGCAAAGTCAGAATCAGAGAGAGAAATTTAAAACTTTCAATCAAAGAGGGAAAATTAAAATTTCCTAACAGTGAGCAAGAATAAATTTGGTGCATTTTCTCTCCAGGGGGTCCAGGGGGCGTAGCGTAGGGCAATTTATAATACACAATAAAATCATGTTTCAACGGTTATTAATTATATATATTTTAATATTAAAATATGATATATTTTAATCAAAAATTTATTCAACTTGTCATCTCTCTTTGTTTGAAAAAATAAATATTCATTTTAGGGCCTAGGTATAGATGACAGACAGACAGACAGATACTCCCGCTTTGCTATCACTATTAAATAAGTAAACAAGTAGCTGCAAGATTTATGTGTGCAGGTCGAGTGGCTGGCGTTGACGTAAAGGATGGTGGGTGGGTTGGGGAGTAGGGGGGACAGGGGTGGTACGATAGAGCGCAGGACAGGAGGCGCTTAGTCTCCGGGGGCGCAACAGGCAGCAGTTCTAACACACACACACACAGTCTTACTTCTAATATATTATCCAAGTAGAAAAAAAAATCATATTGATGATGCCTTTCTGTGTTTGATCTTAGGTGTTGTAAAATAACCTATAAATGGTCAAATTTTATATATATATATAGGGTTGGACATTTAAAAATTGGGGATGTAATTTTGGTAATAACAAGATAGAAAAAAAATTATTTTCTGTAAAGTGTTTTATTATTATTATATTTAAAATTCCTGTCGGAATCCCCGTTTATTTACCCAAGGTGCTTTTGTGCACACCTCAAATTCAGGCCGTAGTCATCCACCGGCACCCCGTGAAGTTACATTATTTCCTATCTCTAACTCCTCTTCCTGTGTTCTTTCTAGCTAGTGAACTAATCCTTATTTCTGATTCCTTTTATCCAACCTCTTCTATGCTAGGGAGGGTGTCCTAGTTTGAGGAGGAACTCCCCCAGCACCGACTCCTTTCGAAGAATGCATCACTGAGTGAGAACCTTCTTTAGGTCCCTTCCGTAGGACAGGATGTCACAGGAACTCCCTTTCCTCGTAGAGTTGCCTGGTGAAGTGTTAAACCTTGCTAATTTGTTTTCAATATAGTATATTTTCATTTTACACATTCTCCTCTTCATATAGCTACAGAAATTTATGGAAGCGTCAAACATAACAATATGAGTGTCATCTGATCAATTCTATATATTAAATTACAAACGAGTCTACAATTCAATAGAAAACAGCTCCACATAGTCAATCTACTCGTTAACACAGTAGACACTGCAGGTGTTCTCGAATATAAGGGCGTTTGATGAGTTCCTGAGCACATTAGGGAGACAATGATCTCGTCTAAGTGTAGGTAGTCAGTCTTAAGCACCCTGATCTCTTCTTTTCTTCTGGGGTCTTCGTTTCGAATTTGATATCGCGTAAATGGTCGTTTTCTCTACATTTCCAATCACTTTTCGAAGTGTATAAGCCAAGTGCCATTTTCTGTCTTTCAGGATCTGTGGTTTCTTAACATAAACTATGAACTTTAAATAACCCTATATAAAGAATTGCTTTATTCCTTACCGAACTTTGTTCCTGGGAAGTCTAATAAAGTTTTAAATTTTACCTGAATAAAATACATTCTCCATTATATACACAATAGTAAATTTATTAATGAATAATAATTTACAATTCATTAAAAAAATTTACGAAAATTTATAGCCTTAATATTTTAGTTTAACTACTAAATTCTCATTAAAAATGATAATTTTTTCTCTCTCCCTCCCCAATGGGTCGGTCATCAGAGCTGACAGTTGGCTCCATTAAAGAAATATTAATTATTATTTGTTGGTTAAATATTACAAGTGGTTTGTAATTTATTTGTTATTTTTGTTATGCAATGAACGAGAGAGAGTCTGTATAAATAGAGACTGTTGTTTATTTATTGTAGTGAGAGACAAAACTTAATTTCAGAGTAATTAATTAATTTAGTTATTATAACTAGCTGCGAGACTCGACTATGTTGGAAATTATTAAATTTTATAAATTTAAAATAACTCTTTATTAAAGAATTAAATGATTTTCGTTTTCAAAAATAATATCTAACTTTAAAGCATCCTGTTAAAATTCACTAAACATTAAAAAAAATCCGTCAAGTAGTTCATTGAGAGTCCATTAGTTTCAAAGGAAAAGCTAAAATTAAATCACACACTCTATTATCTATATTTATATAAGTAAGTAGTGTCCGTCTATCCGTCTGTCTGTCGTCACTTTCAGTTTGACCACCTTACAGGTGGAATTTCAAAATTAAAATTATCGATGACCTTATGGCGAGTCGAGGAAAATGTAATAGGTTCTCCGAATCTCCAATTGGGAGGCTCAAAAAATTCCTGAAAATTCAGAATTTTGCCCACAGGAAAGCTTTGAGTTGGTGTAGTAGGATAGGGTGTTGGATTCTACAAAGATCAAATCCTGGGTGTGTGTAATTTCATCATTAAATAAAAATATTTATTTAATGTTAAGAAATCCTCAAGCAGGCCCTGGATTGGAATATAGGATCCCACCACAATAGCTCCCAGATAACTCTACGTGGAGAGGGAGTTGCTGTGACATCCCGTCCTGTGAAAGGGACGAAAAGAAGGTTTCCTCTCAGTGATGCATTATTCGAAAGAAAGTCCCTCCTCAAACTAGGACATCACCCCTAGCCAGAGTTGGCAAGTTTTATCCCGCCGAGTATAATACACGGTTTTATACATGGAGAAAAACTAGGCCGATGTAAAAAACTGTAAAAACCCAACTCGCTGAAAAAAAAAACAGGTTAAAAGATTTTGAATTTCCTTTCTAGTCAGGTTTGCGCATACGCATCCGAGTTTTATATATTTTATACGTTTTAACTGCGATTTTTGTATAAAACTACACAATCATGTATAAAACCCAACACTGCCCCTAGCATAGAAGAAGTTAGATAAAAAGGAAACCGAGTGGAACTAGAAATAAGGATTAGCATAGAAACAAACACAGGAGGGTGACTAACCGAAGAATATTCGTTTTTTGGGTATGGTGCGTGCCTCCGAGCTTTGGACTCACTTGTGAATGTTCTTTTTTAAGTTCTGAGCGCGTTTTTGTCTTTAATTTCCCTAATGGAGAGATTCCAGCACCGAAATTGTAACCAATCACAATTTATATAAAAAAAAATATATATTTTTTGTTACTTTATTTTAAACACTTGGAGTTAAATTAAAATTGGACAATCTTTGTTTTTTTCAATTCCTTTTCTGATCATACATCACAATAAATAAATTCAAATTACAATAAGAGCGCCATTTTATTTATTTCTATCTTTTCTTTTAATTAAAAAAAAAAATCCCAAACACAAATAAAAGTGATTGAAAAGTTGATGATGACTTACATACAGTATGTGAATTCACTCTCTTTTTCACCTGGACTAAGAGAACAAAACTTGTACAAACATAAAAGAGAAACTTCTCCTCTAGAGGCAGGCATATTTGCACGACGACGACGACGACGACTCAAGCGAACCAAACAGCGTTAAAATAAAATAAAATAAAAAAAAGAGCCGCTTGAGTGAACACATACAGTAGTAGTCACGCCTCTATAGACGACGTCCTTTGCACAATCCAACCCCCTCCCCTCCACCCCCTCCTCCTGCTCCCACTCTTTTTTTTCTAGAGTACACGTTTTTAATTAAAATAAAACATTTCTTTCTTTCTTTTCTTACTACACCCAAATTAATATGTCCCCCTTATAAAAATAGCCTTTGGCTCTCTCTCTTTATCTCCCTTGAGTTGAAAAAAAAAATGTGTAATTCCCTAGAGAAATGATGTTTTAAATAAATTATCATAAAAAAAAAAATTCACTGGGATTATTAAATCATATTATATTAAGCGGAAAGATTTGCATTTGGATGGGTGACCCCCCTGAGGAATAAAAAAAGTTCAACAATAATTATAGTGATTTTTTTTGAGTCAGCTATAAATTTCAATTATCTAATTGCGAATTGTCCGTCTGTCTGTCTCTGTTCGAATATACATGAATTTAGAGAATAAATTTTTTTTTTTTTTTTTTTGAAATCTCTAACGGAATCTCCGTTTATATATCAGAGGTGCACGAAGACACACACCTTAAACCCAAGCCGTAGCCATTTACCAGTACTACGTGAAGTTACATTATTTCCTATTTCTAACTCCTCCTGTGTTCATTCTAAACTAACGAACTAATCCTTATACCTGGTTCCTTTAATCCAACCTCTTCTATCCTAGGGAGGATATCCTAGTTTGAGGAGGGACTCAGGACCGACTCTTTCGAAGTAGGCATCACTGGAACCTTCTTTACGTCCGCACCAAAGGACTGGTCACAGCAAAGCCCTCCTCGTAGAGTTGCCGGGGATTATTGTGGTGAGATCCAATATTCCAATCCAGTGCCTGCTTGAGGATTTGTTTACATTAAATATTTTTATTTAAATTATGAAAGATCAACAGTCACCACAATCGTTGCGGTTAAGTGATGCCAAGCGCGGTGAAAGCTCAGGATTGGTGACCCCGAGCAATCAGCGTGTGGAACGCTCCCCGGTTGGCATAGGTACAGTGAGGGACAATATTAAGTCCCACCCATACGTTTTCTACTTGTGATTATTTCATTGTTTTTATAAAAGAAAATGAAAATCTTTATTTGGAATTCTCTAGGTTTGAACCATGAAAGTTTCCATTAAAAAATATATAATATTTTTTTAAAAACAATGAAATAATCACAAGTAGAAAACGCAAAGGTGGGAATTAATATTGTCCCTCACTGTACTTGTATTTAAAAAGTATTTAAATAAAGAAATAACCCCTAAATGGCCACTGTAGCCGAAAAGGGTTAAAAAAAAAAAAAGAAAAACGCTAAATTTTCAGCATTTTTTTTTAATTAATTAACAAGGTAATATTTTGGATACCTATCGGCTCTCTCTCTTCAGTAGTAATATTTCCAAATATTACCTTGTTAATTAATAAAAAATTGTAGCGGTGGCGAAAATGGCTGGTGGCCTAATGCCAACAGTTCTTTTAAATAAATAATTAATAAAAAATTGCTGAAATTTTGTCGTTTTTCTCTTACAAATAATCCAACTTCAGCAACACAACTAAAGGAGAATTTTTATTTAATGAAAAAATCCTGCAAGCCCAAGATTTGAACAGGGATCTTCCTTGTAGAAGCCGACACCCTAGCCCGCTACACCAGCGAGGCCCCTTTTCGTTTAAATATATTTTAATTTTATTAAATTTAATAATTATAGAAAATTCATTAATTAAATCCCGTAAATAATTAAAATTTGATCTTCTTCAAAAAAGGATACTTTGATTATAAATTGGGTGGGGGAAAAAAAAATAAAACATTCTCTGACAGGATATAAATGGCTGCTTATAACTCCATTTACCCCCGCGCTCAAAAAAAAAAAAAAAAAAGAGTTTGTTGTTCATTTTATTTATTCAGTGAGAGAGAGTGGGGGTTGGTTGGTTTATTTATACGATTTTTGGTAGAAAAATGCACTTGTTTTATTGCACCGAAATGCAACAGCAACGAATAAATGGCCCGGTGCACAATTTAACCCATCTACTCTACTAAATTATGATTAAAAATGACAATTTTTATTCCTCCCTAGCGAGATGCTCTCTGGTGTGTAATAGCTGACAGATTCATAGGTGCAATATTCATTTCAGCTAAAAAAAAAAAGGATCATGCCTTTTATTAGCTCTGTTATTATTATTATTATAGCGCGATATTTATTAATACTGATGTGACCAGCATACAACGAAATTAGCAATGACGTCATAATTATGGGATAAATTGTAAAGGTAGAAATAACGAGTGTTTCTATATTCTAGAGATGGGTCGTAAGAAGGTAGTGAATTATTATCTTGAACCACGGTGTCCTCAGCATCCACTGAACCGAATTTTTGTGCAAATTAAGTCAATAAGACAAATCAGTAGAATTTATTCTTGAAAATGAAAAAAAAAAAAAAAAAATTGGCTATAAGATATCAAAATACTTTATAGAAATTCTGACATTTTAGACCTTCCCTGAGTCCAAAAAAATAATTTTTGAAATTATATCTCGCTAAATGTGTGATCGCGATTACTTAAAAACGCAAATAGTCAGCTAGATAAAATTTCGAAAACTAAAATTGTAGATCTTTATTAACTTTTGGCGTAAATATGTCAGCCAGAAGGAGTATTACTTCATTTAATAAATTTTTGAAATTTTTTTTGTTTTTTATCAGATTATGATATTTTACACTATTTTAAAAAGCTTTTTATTCTTTAACGTTTTTTTTGAAAACTCAATAGTCTTTGAGGGGGGCTCGCTGGTGTGACGAGTTAGGGTGTCGGCTTTCTACAAAGAAGATCCCTGTTCAAATCCTGAGTGTGCCGGATTTTTCATTAAAAATAATTTTTTTTTTTTTTTTAAACATTCACACTTTTTTCTCATTCACACTCACACTCACACACACATTCTTTTCGGCAACTTAGGCTTTTACGATAACCGTTGTAATGAATATATCTATTGGGGGTCCAGGCATTTCTATAAAATTAAAATATTTATATATATTTAATGTAAACAAATCCTCAAGTAGGCCCTGGATTGGAATATAGGATCTAACCACAATAGCCCCCAGGCAACTCTACGAGGAGAGGAAGTTGCTGTAACATCCCGTCCTGTAGAAAGGACGTAAAGAAGGTTCCCTCTCAGTGATGCATTCTTCGAAAGGAGTAGACTACACGCCGGTGCCAGGTAGTCCCTCCTCAAACTAGAACATCCTCCCTAGCATAGAAGAGGTTTCGATAAAAGGAAGCGGGTGGAACCAGTAATAAGGATTAGTTCACTTGCTAGAAATGAACGAAAGAGGAGGAGTTAGAGATAGGAAATTATGTAACTTCACGGGGTACCGGTAGATGGCTACAGCCTGAGGTTGTGTCTTCGTGCACGAAACCACCTCGGGGAAATAAACAGGGATCCCGATAGGAATTTCAAATAATAGTAATAAAATCAGATTATAATAAATTACACTTTTTTAAAAAGTTTTTATTCTTTAACGTTTTTTTGAAAACTCAATAGTTTTTGAGATAATCACCAAAAAATAAAACCCCTCCCGCTAAATTTTCATTCATTATTTCGAAAACTATTCAGTTTAAAAAAAAAAACTTCAAAGAATAAAAACTTTTTAAAATAGTGTAATTTATCATAATCTGACAAAAAAAATCACAACGATGAAAAATTTATTAATTAAAGTAATCTACTTCCGGTTGACGTATTTGCTCCACAAGTTGATACAGATCTACAATTTTTGTACCAGATAATCATGCATTTGTAAAGAATACGGGAAGTCATTTCTGTATAGTTTAGTAAATTTAGAGAAAAATGAATCGGCCTTCAGGAAGCGTTAAAAAATTAATGTTAAATAAAACACATAGATAAAAGAAAATTAATTCTATTTTTCATCCCTAATTTTTCGATAATTCATTAATAATACTAAAATAAACAATTTTTTTTTTATATTATTTTATAGATTGAATATAATAAATTTGATTTTTTTTTTTTTTGGTTATTAAATTCTTAGTACATCATTTTCGAGCTCTGAATAAATGTTATCTAATTAAAATGCAACATGAGTGTATGAATTTTTTTTAACTCCCCACCCCCCCCTCTCCTCTTTTAAAAATAGCTCTGCTATAAAGCAGCAGAATTATTAATTAATATTTAATATTAACGGATAAAAAAAAAATCATTTTTCCTAAATATATTCAGAATATAATGAGATGATTAAATATGCACAAAATATGGATAAAAAAAAAGAATAATGGTATTTAAAAAAAAAAGTTCTTTTTTAAACACGATAACCCCCCCATGTTGTCTCTATATATAAATAAATCTTTTGAATATTATTTAAAGTTATTAAAAGGGATAGTTACACAAGGTGTTTTCATGAACGTAGACATTGACTCTGTGTTAGAGGTGGGTATTCCGTTCGTGAACAGGTCGTTGAAGTGAACGGGAGAGAACGGGTCGCGTTTTTAACCGTTCGCCAGTCCTCCATTCGTTGCTTTGACCTGTCTTCGGCGAACGACCGGTCCTTCGTTTATTTGTTTTGGCAGTTCGCAGGTCATCCGTTCATTTGTTTTGGCAATTCTTGGACGAACAGCCGTTCTTCGGTCCTCCGTTCGTTGCTTTGACCTGTCTTCGGCAAACGGCCTGTCTTCCGTTCATTTGATTTGGCCGTTCGCGGGTCCTCCGTTCATTTGTTTTGGCCGTTCTTCAGGGAACGGCCTTTCGCGGTCATCCGTTCCTTGCTTTGACCTGTCTTCGGCAAATGGTCGGTCCTCCGTTCATTTGTTTTGGCCGTTCTTCAGCGAATGGCCTTTCGCAGGTCATCCGTTCCTTGCTTTGACCTATCTTCGGCGAACGGCCGGTCCTCCATTCATTTGTTTTGGCCGTTCTTCAGCGAATGGCCTTTCGCAGGTCATCCGTTCCTTGCTTTGACCTGTCTTCGGCGAACGGCCGGTCCTCCATTCATTTGTTTTGGCCGTTCTTCAGGAACGGCCTTTCGCGGTCATCCGTTCCTTGCTTTGACCTGTCTTCGGCAAATGGTCGGTCCTCCGTTCATTTGTTTTGGCCGTTCTTCAGCGAATGGCCTTTCGCAGGTCATCCGTTCCTTGCTTTGACCTATCTTCGGCGAACGGCCGGTCCTCCATTCATTTGTTTTGGCCGTTCTTCAGCGAATGGCCTTTCGCAGGTCATCCGTTCCTTGCTTTGACCTGTCTTCGGCGAACGGCCGGTCCTCCATTCATTTGTTTTGGCCGTTCTTCAGCGAACGGCCTTTGCAGGCCATCCGTTCGGTTGTTTTGGCCGTTCTTGGACAAACGGCCGTTGGTCGGTCCTCCGTTCGTTGCTTTGACCTGTCTTCGGCGAATGGCCTGTCCTCCGTTCATTTGATTTGGCCGTTCGCGGGTCATCCGTTCTGTTGTTTTGGCAGTTCTTCGGCGAATAGCCTTTCGTCGGTTGTCCTTTCATTTGTTTTATCTCTAACTCCTCTTCCTGTGTTCATTACTAAGCTAATGAACTAATCCTTAATTCTGATTCCTTTATCCAACCTCTTCTATGCTAGGGATGATGTCCTAGTTTGAGGAGGAACTCCCTCAGCACCGACTCCTCTCGAAGAATACATCAACGTTCCTTCCACAGGATGTCACAGCAACTCTTCTCCTCGTAGAGTTGCCTGATGTTTATTGTGATGAAATATATCTTTCTCTTTCACAAATTCGCCCAAAAGGCCGTGTAATAATAAAACAGCGTTAAGTGAGATCTTACTCTAGTTTTAATCACATAAATTAGATTAAGATATGAATTTCTTATATTTTCAAAAAAAAGTTTGATTATCACTGTGCCCGACCTACCAAGTTTTTTTTTGTTTTTTGTTTTTAGCACAATATTATTTTTGACAAGATTAATTAATACATCTTTTGAAAAATAAAGTGAGAGTAGAAAATAAATAAAAAGAAGACTGACTGAATGAGTGATGGATTAAAAGAGCTCGTTCTCTTTTTTTTTTTTTTTTTACTCTTATTATTATACCAAAAAGCAGACCAGACAGAAAGCCAACCAACCAACCAACCCACACGGGGGTACCAACGTAATGCAACGACTTATTATTTATCGCCTTTCGTAATTCTGAGAGGAGGAATGGTGACTTGGGAAATTACAGGAACCTTTTCTTTCTTCCTTTTTTTTTTTTTTAATTCTGCTGCTACGATCGGATAAACACAAATGTGTTTAGGGTGAGGGTTAAGTTAACGTCCTCACTCACTCCCTATTTTCATTCCCTTCCCGGCTAAGATGTATGAAACGTCAACACACACACACATAAAAAATGATTATAATAATACAAAAAAAATATATATATATATATAATATATATAGAGGTGGTTTAAAATAACTAAATGGAGCGCATGTGTGGCGCTCGACAACAGCTCGGGCCCGCCGAATGCTCTTTTTTAAAGACGACTCATTACATTTAACGGTACTCATAATTACACACGAAATACAAAAAAAAAAAAATACTCGGTTATTTGTTTAAAATTATTTATCATCTCGCAAGGTTCCCAAGGGCAGGGAGATATTAATTTATTTTATTTCATTTATTTATTTTTTATTTTTATCAAATTTTAATTTATTTCAATTAAAGATTAAATGAAAGAAAAGAAATTTAAATACAGTATATTATAAAATTTTCAAAGAAAATTGGAAATAATAGAAAATTATTTAAAAAAAAAAAGATTAATCCTTTCGTCCCCTTCCCCAAGTAAAAGCAAGTGGATCGCTGGCGAATAAAGAATATCACTCGTTTGCGGACTGGCAAAGCCCTCAGATCTTCATTTTACTCTTTTGCGGGCTGTAAAGCCGCCCGCATCTCATCATACTACTTGGTTGTCTGCTGGGCCGTCAACATCTTCATATCAGCTTGCTTGCTAGTACACTGGCTTAAAATTCAACTTATCTGAGAAAGAGTCAGTCACCACAAACTCATTTTCTCATCTTCTGGTCACATCAAATTGTATCCAGAAGAGGACCGAAACGTTCAACTGCCTTCACTTGCTTTCGGACGAAGGCAACTTGGGACAGAAACGCCGCTCATTTTTACGAAGACCAAAGAAGCCACATATCTCCTTTTCCTCTGATTGCTTTTTTTTATATATTTTTCAATAATAAGGGGGGGCTCACTGGTATAGTGAGCTAGGGTATCGGCTTCTACAAAGAAGATCCCTGTTCAAATCCTTGGCGTGCGGGATTTTTCATTAAATAAAAATATTTATTTAATGTAAAAATCCTCAAGCAGGCACTGGATTGGAATATTGGATCTCACAATAGCCCCCAGGCAACTCTACGAGGAGAGGGAGTTGCTGTAACATCCCGTCCTGTGGAAGGGACGTAAAGAAGGTTCCCTCTCAGCAATGCATTCTTCGAAAGAAATGCTGAGGGAGTCCATCCTCAAACTAGGACATCCTCCCTAGCATAGAAGAGGTTGGATAAAAGGAGGCGGGCGGAATCAGAAATAAGGATAGTTCACTAGCTAGAGACGAAAGCAGAGGAGGAGTTAGAGATAGGAAAATCATGTAAATTCACGGGGTGCCGGTAGATGGCTACGGCCAGAGGCCAGTTTGGTTTGAGGTGTGTGTCTTCGTGCACGAAAGCACCTCGGGGAAATAAACGGGGATCCCGATAGGAATTTCAAATAATAATAATTTTCACTAACAAAATAAAAAAAAAAATAATAATAATAATAATAAATACAAAAAATAAATACTTAATTTTTCAATTCAAATAAATTTTCCTTTTTTTCTCTCTTTTTTTATAAATTTTTAATAAATTATTTTATTGTTATATTTTCTTTGTTTTAACTTTTTTGCGAGCAGATAACTCTCCCTGACTTACCACCCCCCCCAGGCATCCACCCTCGACGGATATTGTTTGATCTTTGAAATGGTATTTCGACTATTCTATTGGTGAAATAATACACTTATTTCGACATTAATGTCAACTTAATGTCGAAAAGTGTATTATTTTACGAATAGAATTATATTTCTTAGTCAATAATTTAATAAAATTACACATTCTTATTTATTTTGGAGTGAGATTAATATGTTGGATAAATGACAATTTTTTTTTTTTTTTACTTTCTTATATCAATACAAAAGAAAAAAAAAACACACAAACAAACACATTAACTAACTATGCATAGGGGCTATATCTGCTCGTTAGTAGTATTAAAAGCCAGTGCCGTTTGGTTGGCCATTTTGTGTATGCATGCATGCATGCATTCATGCGAAAATTCCGTGGTGGACGGACATTTAAGCTTCAAGTCACCCAAATGGCGAATATACATTTCAATATAGAGGGCTTTTAGTGTGGTGTTGAATAAGGGTGGTGGTCACTTTGATATTAGGATATTCCAAGTCCCATGATGTTGAATTGAAGAAAGAAAGAAAGAAAGAGATCTCTATATTCATTATTACGTATTAAAAAACATATGTGTTAATTCACAAATGTTTTTTTTTTATTTTATTTTGATATTAATTAAATTAACCCCGGGTTATATAATATTTAACATGAAATATAATTAAATATTAATATGCAACATTATTTATGATGAGCTAATGGAGAAAGACTTGCTTGTGATTTTTGAAAAACAAAAAAAAAAAAAAAAAAAAAAAAAAAACTGGTTATATGAAAATTTCATTTTTACAATATGAAAAAGGGAACTACTGAGTTGACACTTTTCTTGTTCCCGGATGACGTCATTAGGAATTAGGCAAGTGATTGAATCATTCTTTCCCTCACTACTATTTTAAACAGAGGGTTACACAGGCATCCTGATGATTTTATTTAAGCCATTTGGATACCAAAATGGTTTTAAATAAGAATGTCTGGACACCAAATATATATATTATAAAAAATAACATTTATCGTATAAAGTCTTGTATTGCCTAAGTTGCCGAAAAAGATTATGTGCATGTGTGTGAGTGTGAATGTAAATGGAAAAAAAAGTAGGCTATTCATTGAATAAAAAAAAAACGCCCCGTAAAAATCCGGTTAAGTAGTTTCGGAGTAAACACAAACACTTTACAAAAGAAAGTTGAAAATTAAAATTATAAATAAATTCTTTTTTCCCTAAAGCTTTCCAAAAAAAAAAAAAAAAAAAAAAACGCCTCATAAAAATCCGTCAAGTAGTTTCCGAGTAAACACACAGACACAATACGTTACAAAAGAAAGTTAAAATTTAAAATCAATTCTTCTTCTTTGCCTACAGATATTTATCATATACTGCGTGTAATCCTCTTTACCGCCTTTTTTTTTGTTGTTGGCCATTGTGCTAGATACCGGTACTCGGTGCACGACGCGCCCAGGGATAAACAAATGGGGAATGTTTTTTTTTGTTTTTTATGATTTTTACGATGTAATTTCCCTCAAATAAAATAAAATAATAATAATATAAATATTAATAATGAAGATTTAATTAGTATCTGGTACAACTCAACAGCTCCATCCAACATCCGGCTCCTAAAAAGAGTCCAGTCAACCACTCTGCGTTTAATCGCTGACCCACCACCACGAACATCAAATGAAATAATCCTTGAAGCGCTGGAAGTAGAGGACCTCAGCGACTTCATAGATAAAATAATAAGAAGACACGAACTAAGAACCTCCATGCATCCAAATGCTTTAATGAATAGCTCAAATTAAATTAATATATTATCATTTAATTGTTCACTCTTTTCTTTCTCTTTTAAAATTTTATAAAAAATTTGCAATAGGTTTTTATTAAAAATTTTTCCTGTTTTAATTAAAAAAATTTGACTCAAATCATTAAAAAGTAAAATTTAAATTAAAAAAAAAAAAAAAGACAAAGGAAAAGAGCTTGGCTCGGGATACCTTTTATAAAATTATTTGTAAAAATACATTCGCCAAGAGCAGAAAATGTATTGAAAGGAAAAATAAATAAATTCAAATTCAAAACAAAAAAAAAAAAAAAAAAAAAAAATTTAATTAGTATTTAAATCTCGTTGAAAAGAAAATTTAATTAGCATATATTTAAATATTTTTATTTTATTTAATATTTGTTCCTATTTTAAAATATTTTTAATTCAATATATTTTTATAAATTACAAAATTATTATTTGTTATTATTTGAAATTCCTATCGGGATCTCCGTTTATTTACTTGAGGTGCTTTCGTGTACGAAGACACACACCTCAAACCCTCAGGCCGTAACCACTCTACCGGCATCCGTAAGATGCATCATCTCCTCGTTGAGTTACCTGGTGGCTATTGTGGTGAGATCCAATATTCCAATCAGTGCCTGTTTGTGGATTTGTTTACATTAAATAAATATTTTTATTTAATGAAAAATCTCACGTCCAAGGATTTGAACACGGATCT
>JAKCPI010005354.1:0-17491 GCA_023213315.1 Euborellia annulipes | reverse complement strand
AAACATCCTGCCGAAGTCTCCTCTTAGATCTAAGAAAGGGGGGATAGCCCCACCGTGGTATCACAAAGGGCTTAATTGGCCTAAGTTTGTTCCCTCTTTGGGAACGCCCACTTCAACCTTACCTAATCTACTGAGTATCTCCTAAGCACTTTGAGTTATGAGAGTTTTTAAAAAGTCGACTTCCAGGAATGATTAATCGATTCCGAGAATCAAAAAAATATTTAGATCTCAGCAATCAACGTAGATAATTTCTATAAAAAAATAAAGATATTCTCTTTTTTTATCTATAATAAGTAGGAACCGACCGAATATTCGGTTTCGGTTACGGTTTCGGCCGGTTTCGGCCAAAAATCATGGTTTCAGCCGTAGTTTCGGTTTCGGCCAAAAAGTGGCCGAACCTTTCCGCTCGGCCAAACCCAGGAGTCTGAAAAAATGGGATGAGACTCGCATGCAAAAAAAAAAAAAAAAGGTAAAATAATTTTGCTCTTGAGAGAGAAAAAAATTTTAGTCTCCCTAAAAAAAAGGTAAAATGATTTTCACGGGAGGGAAAAAAAATTCAAAAAAAAAAAAAGAAGTAAAATGAAAAAAAAATTTTATCAGGCAATACAAGTTTCGGTTTCGGTTACGGTTTCGGCCGAAACTAAAGGTTGAGGCCGAATATTCGGTTTCGGTTTCGGTTTTCGGCTGAAAATCTTGTTTCGGTCGGACCCTAATAATAAGTCACTTTGGTTTATTTTTGTAAAAGTTTCTTTTTTCTTCTATTTCAGATTTCAATCTTACAAGGGGAGTGCATAGCCTTCATAACACCGATTTGACAGATTATTTTTTTTATGTGTAGTACTTAATGAAAAACGAATTCTGTTAAAGCGAGAGAACGCACTATTCAACCGTTCGTTAAAAAAAAAAATGTTAAATATTTTGCCAGCATGTCTTAAGCCGTTGATAACAATAACAAAGACGCAATAGGTCGATCGGTAACGTTCATTCTTTGTAAACAAGAAATCCCGAGTTCGAAATTCTCTTCAAATTTTTTTTTATATTTTTATGTATTCATTAAATATTATTGTACATTTATTTATGAGTTTAATTAATAAGCTTAGTAATATATTTCTCGTATAATATTAAATATTTCCTTATACTGTATTATATTTTTGACAGAAAGCATTTGATTTTTTTTTAAATATATGTAACAACATGATAAAAATTAAATGCTAATAATTGAAAAAAAACTTTTTATTTATTTATTAATATTAAAAAATATTCTTAGAAATCAAAAAAAAAAAAATAAATAAATAAATAAATTACACAAAAAAAAAAAAAAAATAGTTGCTCAGAGAGAGATTCGAACTCGGGATATCATGTTCACAAAGAATGAACGCTACCGATCTACCCATCGCGGCTTTTGTAAATGTTATTGTTAGCAACGGCTTAAGACGAACGGTTGAGTAGTGCGTTCTCTCACTTTAACAGAATTTGTTTTTCATTAAGTACTACACATAAAAAAATTTGGTTCCAATCGGTGTTATGAAGACTATGCACTCCCCTTGTTAGTCTAAGAAGGGGAATAACGATATGCCTTTTAGCCACTGAGCCCGCGATACTAATTTTCCCCTCCACATTTTTTTTAACTCACACTCACACTTCACACTCACATTGACACACACACATTCACACAGTCTTTTCGGCAACTCAGGCCATATAAGACTTTTTACGATATCCGTTATTGATTAATATACATATATGGTGTCCAGGCATTCTTATTTATGCCATTTGGTATTCAAATAGCTTAAATAAAATCATCGGACTGCCTGGGGTCCGAACCCTTCCACATTTATTAATATTCCATTTATTAGTTAGTCTTGTAAAGGGAAAAGTTCACTTACTTATTTTATAATTTCTGACTTTTCCATTCATCCTTTAAAGATTAAATACCGTTGCCGCCTGTCTTGCAGGTTATATTAATTAAATATAAGCTATTTGAAAGGGACGTCTACTATCTGGTTAACGGTCACGTCTTGGACACATTTAATCGGCTTATCAGAGTCACAATTCTCTCCCCCCCAACCCCTTCGAGCTAAACATAATTTAGTTAGTGGAGGTTGTCTGGCGGTTGGAGCTATTTACGGTGATACGCAAGAGGCTGGCTGGCTGGGAGGGAATGGGCGATAGGATTTTGGGGAGGGGTGGAAGGCTCATCTCTCTCTCCCCGTCTGGTCTTATTAACCAGGCCAAACGGTTTTTGATTAATGAACATTCGCTAATAATTATTCCCTCGAGAATTTCGGTCGTTAATTACAGAAAAAAAAATTTCCCCCACGTCGTTGAGGATAATAATAACTTTGTTAAAATCTATACATCAAATTTTTCCTTTTTACCAATTATAAAAATTAAAAAGTTTATTTTTTCACCATCACTTGAAAATCAATCAAAATTTAATTGAAATAAAAAATCGAAGAAGAGTTTAGTCAGTGCAATTTTATTTATTAGCAGGAAAGTCAGGTTTATTCCAGGAACCTCCACATTTTGAGGGTGGTCCTGTTATACAGTGTACTAGATTTGTAGATTATGGTATAATCTAGGACCTCCTCTCTAGCTTAGAAGGAGTTGGATAAAAGGAACCGGGTAAATCCAGAAATAAGGATTAGTTCACTCGCTAGAGACGAAAGCAGGAGGAGGAGTTAGAGATAGGAAATGATGTAACTTCACGGGGTGCCGGTAGATGGCTACGGCCAGAGTTCGGTTGGGTTTGAGGTGTGTGTCTTCGTCGAAAGCATCTCGGATAAATAATCGGGGATTCCGATAGGAATTTCAAATAATAATAATATAATAAACTAGCTTCACCGCCTGATTTTTACTTTCTCTTACCTGTATAAGTAAGTATATATATATAGAGAGAAAGTATTGGATTCATGTCAAAAATTCGATGTCGAGATTTTGATGGATCTTCACGTTTTGAGGTCCCCTGAATCCAAAAAAGTGGTTTTCGCGACATGGTCTGTCTGTGTGTCTGTGTTCAATTTTAACCATGAAGGAATAGAGCGATGAGGCTGAAACTTTATATTTCAGTTAGGCACCTCCCTGGAGCGTGAAAATAAGCTTTTAATCAAAATCGGCCAAAGAGTACTAGTACTTTACTGATGTACTTTTTCAGTTTTTTTCGATTTTCTCAAAATATCGCTCTTGCGATTTTGATTAAAATTCAAAAATCATTTATTCTTTAGATAATCTTTAAAATGTATATTCTCTTTTTGCCCTCAACATTGTTTGAAGCACACTTTACTCTTGTATTTTATAGGAATGATAGGAGAAATGGTTGCTTTGAATTCTAATACATGTATATCCGTGGAAACTAAATATATCTCGAGACAAAAAAATCTGGTATGACAAGCACAGAACACAACTTTCAATTACCGAAGATAAAGTTGTGTTCTGTGCTTGTCATACCAGATTTTTTTATATAGTAATCCATTTGACGCTATTGTATGCACCCTCCTAGGAGATATTTGCTATATCTCACCACTGGCTAAACTCTTATCTCTCTCCGAAGGTCTGCAATTCTCTCTTTGTGATAAAAATGTACTAATAGGCAATTTCACATTCCTTTTATTTAGATGGTGTTAAATATTTAAACGGAATTTATTCCTTTGGTCAGAATATTACAAATAGTTTGTATGAAAAGGGCTTGACAGTTGTTCTCTCTCACTCTCCCTTTGCTGCTCCTTCAAACTATTAAAGTACTAATATGATATGTTAGGCGCAGAGACCGCTGCCGCGTATATAACCCAGCTGACAAGGCAAATTTGTTTCGCCAAGCCAATCATGTCTTGTTCTCTTTGTTCTATCACAAATCCTCAAGAGCCTCAAACATTAATTCAAAACAAGAGACTGGAGGTTCTCCTTTTTGAAATGACCTCACGTCCTCCTCCGTGCTACTGCTCTTGTTGTTGTTGTTGTTGTTGGACAGCAAATCATGAGGGAAATACTCGTCGCCGGGCATGTTGTAGTGTCAACAATCCAATTGTAAAGCTAGGGTCATAAATATTCGGAATATAAAATCAAATATCAATTGAACATCAAATTATGCTCACTAGCCCCGCCACCCGCCTGCGGCGGGCTCTCGCCTTGTTTTTTTTTTTTTTTTTTTTATAAAAAACACTCACACTTTTTTCCCATTTACACTCACATACACACAGTCTTTTCGGTAGCTTAGGCCATTTCAGACTTTTTACTATTATTTGTAAATATATCTATTGGGGGCCCAGGTATTGTATATTTAGGCCATTTGGTATCCAAATGGCTTAAATAAAATCATCGGACTGCCTGGGATCCGAACCCTCGAACCTTGATATTCAAAGCAGGCGCTACCAACTAAGCCAAGCCCAAGGGCTGAAGAAAAATGATTGTTATTATTCCAATCAGTGGCGTATTCGGGGGGGGCCCAGGGGGCCGGGCCCCCCCCCCAAGCCTTCTCCAAAACAAAAAAATACCTATTGTTTTCCCTAATGATTTTTTTTTTTTAAATAATTATTTTATTAACTCTCATAAATTCCAAAATCTAACAAAAAACTTATAAATAATTGAAAAATTCTCTAATATTTACGAATTTTGTATTAAAATTATTTTTTATTTCAAGAAAAAAAAAATTTTTTTTTAATTTGTTTTTTTATTTATAAATATTATATTATCTAAAAAAAAATTTCTCCTCTTTAAGTTTCTTGGAGAAGGGGGGGGGGTTCATAAAACTTTTGGGCCCCCCCCAAGCAGAAATCCTGGCTACGCTACTGATTCCAATCCAGTGTCTGTTTGAGGATTTGTTTACATTCAAGGAATACATAAATGCAAAAAATATATAAACACGTGGTACCACGTGTTGCCCAGAGTTGGGTTTTATACATGATTTTGTAGTTTTATACAAAAATCGGAGATAAAACTGTATAAAACGTATAAAAATAGCGCGAACCCGACGAGAAAGAAAATTCAAATAAAATTCATTTATCTTTTAACGTGTTTTTTTTTCCTCAGGGATTTGGTTTTTTACAGTTTTTTTACATCAGCCTAGTTTTATCCGTGGTAGTTTTATCCATGTATAAAACCGTGTATTATACTCGGTGCTATAAAACTTGCCAACTTCAGGTGGTGCCCTCTATTAATATTATATCACATGCGTTTTCCAATTATCTATATATATATATAATAGCGGTCTGTCCGTCCGTCTGTCACGCTCTGTTTGACCAACTTCCCGTTGAAATTTTGAAACGAAATTTTGCAGTCATAAAGAGGACGTTATGAGGAGTCTAGGAAAAATACTCTGGGTCCCGGAAGTCTCATAACATTTTGAGTTATTAATTCCTAAAGTCACGATTTCTCCCATAAAAAATGTATAGAGAAATATATATGTATTCATTTGTATATTCTATGAATGCAAACATTCGCGGCGAAGCCCCCCGAAGGCGGGCGGCGCGGCTAGTTATTAGAATATAAACTTTTGATAAAAAAAAATCTGATGTAATCACACATTTACATCCCTTTTATTTATTTATTCATTTTCAAATTTAAATTTAATGTTAGGCAATTGTCCAAAATTTGTCAATAGTTATTTGCATTCAAGATGTTAACATCCGCCCCGAGTGCATCGAGGTTCATTAAGGGTGGGCGCTCTGAATGCCCCTTTTATATATATATGTATAAATCTTTCTTCCTTTTCTCTGACCATTGGAAACGAAGTAAAAGCGAGCGAGCGAGAGAGGAAAACTCTCTCCTTGAAGGGGGAATTCGTTCTCTCTGGTGTCCTCGTTAAAATAATTCCGTTCTTTTGTACCTTTGTCTTGTGCATGCGAAATTTCTACGGCTCTCTTGGGGTGATTTAGACGACCCACCCCCGATCTACTTTGGTGGCGATTTAAAAAAGAGAACGGAACGACTATCGAAAACAGAGATCGAATAAAAATAAAAAAAAGAGGGAATAAAAAAAAAAGGCCAAGTTGTAACTTGGCAAGCAAATGACATTTTTGATGTGATATGATTTTCTATTATGAGTGCAGGGAGGGGGGGGGGGTGGATTTCTATTTTTGGCTGAAATTGTTTTTCCATCTCAATTTTTAGATTAGAATCAGGAAATTTTCGACAAAATTCAATTCCATTATTTTTTCTTTTTCTTTTTAGAGTAATTTAAAATAAATTATTATTAGTCTGGTAATAGTTATTTTAATTTTATTTGCAATAGAGTTATTTATTTCTTTTAAGGGGGTTCATGAGCGACGTCTAAACGTACTTTAAAAAAAAAAAAACTAGACTATTATAAGGAATTTTTCAATGCGGTTTTTTTTTTAATGAATTAAATTCATAAGAGATTATTGGGACATCGAGCTATAATTTTTTTAATGACTTATTAAAAAATTATCGTAATTAATTTTTTGTTATCAAGCAAATACAAAAAAAACAATCTGTCCCAATAATCTTTAATTTTTTTTAAATTTCAAAATGAATTTATTGTTATTATTAATCACAGATTAATTAAGAAATTTTTAAAATAAGCTTAGATGATTTATTTAAAAATCAACTGTCAAATTAGTTCAGCATTCTTGCAATAGATGGCAGGCTAGTCTAACAGACGATGTAGTATTAGCCTATATCTGGCCTATATTTATATATTTTTATGCTTTTATAAAAGATACATAATATATAATAACATTTATTGTTAAAAGATCAATGAAAATCAACCAAATGCATTAAATATTATTGGCTACCAATCTGACATCTCTTGGCAAATTTTTGAATTACTTGATTTTTGGGCATACTTTTTATGACACACAACGCCATCTTATCGGGAAAAACATGCGTAACACCTTCGCTCCTATTCCACCTTAAATATAAAATTCCAACATCCTAGCTCTTGAGATATTTTGTTCACAAACAGAAAGATTATTTAAATTCTTTTATAACATAATACTTGATTTAAAATTAAAAATAAATTCATTTTAGTATAATATATACTGATGATCTGTTTCTATGTAATTTGCAGAGATGCGTCCGTCGCTCTGTTAGTTGAAGGGAAGGCGTCAAGTGATTGCAAATCTGTCATCCACTGCTTGCGCTTCTCAAATATTCGCATAATTTCATCAAATATCTGCTCATCAAAGGTAAATAGCATCTCAAATTAATCCCTTTTACACTTGTATAATTCTAATATCATTTCATATTTAATTGTTTTTCATATAAAAAAGATTTTAAGGGCAAAATGAGAATATACATTTTAAAGACCATCTAAAAAATAATTGATTTCTGAATTTTAATCAAAATCGATTGAGCGAATTTTGAGAAAATCAGAAAAAACTGCAAAAGTACATCAATAAAGTACTAGTATTCTTTGACCAATTTTGTTGAAAATCTTCGCTTTATTTTAATTTATTGATAGTCAATTAATTAATTAATTACCATGGTAAATGAAATAAATTTTTGTTGCATGAGACGGGATGCGAATCCTTGGTACAGAAGACCAGCACTCTAACCACCACACCAAGGCCCGAGGCCCACATTTATTTATTTTTAGTCAAATATAATAATTCGATTGGAGAGATGTGGCTGTGAGATATCAGTAGGTGAGGTTTGGAGGACAGCAGCCAGGAAGGTAGCCTCTATTCAATAAAACAGACTCCTTTAACAAAACGTTTCGGCTAATTTTAATTGCGCCATCTTCAGTTGTTGTAGCTGTATAAAAATATTTACATTGTTTAAAGTTGATTGTTATAAATTTATACAAAATATAATTTTTCCCTTATTTTAAAACAAAAAGCTACCTTCCTGGCTGCTGTCCTCCAAACCTCACCTACTATAATAATTCGATTAAACTCAATTTTTTTTAACACTTTTCCCATTCACACTCACACTCATGCACATACATTCACACAGTCTTTAAAACGATACTCGTTTGTTTAATATATCCATTTGGTATCCAAATGGCTTAAATAAAATCATCCGGACTGCCTGGGGTCCGAACCCGCGACTTTTTGTATACGAGGTTAGCACGCTAACCCATACACCAAGCCCCGAGGGCGATTCAAATCTTCAATTACTAAATAAATATTTTTTCAGTTTTTAACATGCTTTTAAAGGCGATTTTAATACCCTTAATTGAATAATTTTCAGTTAAACGCCTACGGTTCGAAAAAAAAGTTTCACTTGCATCGTGGTTTCATAAAACCACACAATGATTTTTTGTTGTTTAAATATCTTATGATTAGCAGCAATTCTTTTGTTTCTATTTTAATAAGCAATTGATTCTTTCTTCTTTCCCTCGTCAAATTCCCACTTCATATCCTCTCATATCTCATATTGTGGTTTAAATTTTCATTAGCTCACTCGGAGGGAATAAACTCACAAAATACCTGAAATACCTATTAAAACTTTCCCTTTTACTCTAATGCAAAATAATAAATCCTTTTCAATGATCATCATTTATACAAAAAATAAATAAATATGTTTAGAATTAGCTACTAAAGATAATAAATAAAGGATAGATATTTATATACATGCCTGTTACAATCTTCTAAAATGTTATATTTAATCTTGGCATCCCTCGCCCCTCTGAGGCATGAAAATAAGCTTTTGAACACAATGGACCTTTTTTAGATTTTCACAAAATTATTAAAATTCATAAATTAATTACACTTGTCGACAAAGTTTTCTTCACAAGAAATCTGATTAGTGAATCTAGTGCATTTTTTCATTCTGAATTCAGATATGTAGTTAGAATTTTGCCATCAGCACAGTTTTAGAGATATAGAGAAAAATAGATTTTAATAGAAAATTTGCTCTAAAACGGCTCTTATTTAGAATGTTCAAATTATTTTTAACGCGACACCCCGTAAAAATATTCAGATATTTATGATATTTATAAATTTTAAGTTTCATCCCAATCGAAGGTCATTTAGACGTGCCCCAAACGGCTAAAAGTTTAGAAAAATCGAAATTTTGTGCCTGATGGGGCAAAATTGAAATGATATTTGAATTTAGCATGAAAAATACTTGTAGAATTTCAAATTTTTATTTTTGTGAAAGAAAAAAAGATCATATTTGTTGATTAGTGTTATTTTTAGATGCTCTTTAAAAAGTATTATATATCAGTGAAATTCTTCGTGAAAATTGTTTAAAGTACACTTTACTGATGTATATCAGATTTTCCAATTTATTTTCAGGCTCATCCTTCCATAGAGCCAATGTTAATTATTCAGATTTCTATTTAAACTTTGATCCGTATTCGGCTATTCAAATTAGATAAAATAAAAGAGCATGAATGTAGCCAACCAACTCTGACTGGCGGTGTACGTACATTCATAAAAAGCAACGTTTTGAAAATAAACACTTTATTATTCACTCGCTCACTATTCAGTATGAATGAAACAAGAAAAGAGAAACAAGTTCAATGAAAACATGTCCGAGTAGGAGGACAAGAGGCCAACTTGCAAAGGTCCAAAACAAAAAAAAAAAAACAAAAAATGTCTCCCGGGAGAAAAACAGAAACTTTTAATACGAATTAATGGCCTAAATAGAAGAGAGAAAAATAGAGCACACAGACACAGAGAGAAAAGTGATGTTGATTTCTGGGTTTGAAATCCCTTTGGGATGGGAGAAACACTTTAACTCACTCATCATAGGTTGAACTGGAAGGAATCTGGTGTGACTGGCGCACAGCACACAACTTTCTCTTACCGGTAAGAAAAAAGTTGTGCGCTGTGCGCCAGTCACACCAGATTTTTAGTGTCGAGACATATTTAGTTTCCTATAGCACAGAGGTGTCCAAACTACAGCCCGCGGGCCAGACCGGGCCCGACAGATAATTTTATCCGGTCCGCGGATGTATATAGGTATATATGTGTGTGCATATGTATGTATATATGTAATTTTGTAATGATTTAATAATAATATTATATAACATCTATGTTAAAATCAAATTCAAGAAACTTATTGTAACATCATGCTTTTTATGTAAACACTTGCTTTGATAATTGTGACTAACTTCATGGAAATGAGTGAAAATAGCGGGAAAATTTGAAAATAGCTTCACAGAAATGCCGACAGATGGCGCTGATGTCGCTGTATATAACGAGCATGACAGTTGGATAACTTGAGTCGGAACAAGTGCACAGTACTTGACGGCTGCAGAATAAGCAGTCGAAACTTTGTACAGTATTTATATATTTTTAAAAAATATTTAAAATGTTGACTGCTTGAAATAAACTATGGTTATTTTTCAAAATTTTTCTCATATTTGGAGATTTTATACACAATAGAGAATCCTAAATAAATACAAAATTTCATAAGAATTGGAAAGCATTTTTTGAACTGTGTAGGAAAAGTTCCAAAGTCAGAATCGAAATTAACATGCAAATCCCCATATGGGATTTAACATTAGAAGGAATGGCCGGAAAATGATTTGGAAAAATCTGAAATACATCAGTAAACTGTACTTCAAACAATTTTCACAAAAATTTTACGGATATACTTTTTAACGAGCATCTACAAATATTTGATTTATGAATTTTAATCAAAATCGTTGGAGTGAAGTTTGAGAAAATCTAAAAAAAAAAAAAACAACTGAAAAAGTACATCAGTAAAGTAAACAAATGCATCAAATTTTGCATAGATATCACAACCCTCAAAGGATGGTATCAATTTCTTGATAGCGATGTGTTATTCCCATTTATATATACGTATATTTTTTTATTTTCAATTTTGTTATCATTAGAGCACCCCCACAAATTTCATGATTATTTTAAGAATCCAGCAGAACAGGTGTTTAAAAAAAACTCAATTAAATTCTAAATAAAACATATTAGAACTCTAATAGCTATCATTCTTTCATTAGCATGGAAATAAAATCATTAAGATAATTTTCTTAACTTTTTAAGATAATCAGAAGAAAGGAGAAAAAAAAAAAAGTTTATCCTTAGAAGGTATAATCAAAAAAGATAACGCAAAACTGTTAATGCTCTTTTAAACACGGATAAAACTATTTTAAAGTAATTAGAATAAAAATCTGAGAGAGAATGAAATTAGTATTAAAAAAAAAAATGATTCAACTTTAAAAGCATTATTTATACGTTATTAAAAAAAAGAAAAGAAAATTAGCTTAATTTCCCCACTTGAATAGTTGGAGTGTTTTCAAGAGGAACAATGAATTCATGCCGAATGGGAAATTTATGTAATCGTTTAGCCGATTTTCAACCCTGAAATTTTGTGAATACACATTATACAATAGTGAATATACATTATACAAGCCGCTCTGCCCACCTGCGGCGGACTCTCGCATTTTCTTAATCAAATGCCGCAATTTTTCATTCAATTCATTTCAGGGCGATTAATAATAAAAATACATATGTGCTTATTAAAGCTTTTGTGGTTTGAAATATTATTATTAGGGAAAAAATTTGAATCTAACTTCACAGAAATGCCGACAGATGGCGCTGACGTCGCTCTATATAAAAAGGCACGTAACGGACATTACAGTTAGTTCACTTGAGTCGGAATAAGTGCATAGTACTTTATAACGGCTGCAGAATAAGCAGTCGAAACGTTGTACAGTATTTATATATTTTTAATAAATATTTAATACAAAAATGTGGTCTATGATTAAAAATTTCCCTAATAAAAAAAATACACATCTTGTTCAAAAAAATAACACACTTAAAGGAAACTTTTTCTTCTATATATATATAAAGGCGTAGTGTCCGTCAGTCTGTCTGTCTTGATCCAATTCGAGTTCTATCCCCGAACTCTCTGAGGAAATTTCTTTTTTTTTTTTATTTGAGGGAAAAGCCTTAAATTACGGCATAAGGGCCCTCAATAGCGTACAAAAAAAAAAAAAAAAAAACATTCCCCGTTCATTTACCCCTGGTGCATCGTGCACTCGGACACGCGCCAACCCAGATGTACCGGTATCTGGTACTGGAGCCGGCGGCCAGGTTCCATTGTTGGGGGTGGGGGCCCCCTCTGCTCCCCAAGGGTCGGTCCCTTTCGGGACTGGTCTTCCTCTCCCTTCCCGTCTGAGGAAAAAAAAATTTAATTATATAACAATTTTTATTATTTTTCATTTGAGAGAATAATTTAATTATTAATTTAATTAATTTCATTTGGCTGTAATTTTTGATAAGGCAAAACAAATTCTTAATTTTTTGGAATTTTTTTCACCTCCTCTTTTGAGAATTTGGGGACCCGAGTATTTTTCCTAGACGTTAAGATTTCAAATTTGCAATTACGCTATTATATATAAATCACGTTCACTCTCACTGTTACGATTTCTTCCAACTCCCGGCTTTCTATGTAAATTTAACACAAATCCATATCATTTTAATAAATAATTAAAATTTAAGACAAAAATGTCGAAATTTTATTTATTAACGCCAAATTTCTAAAATTTTAAAATAATCTTTCCATTTCAATTTTTCTCTGTCTATTTTATCGGAAATTCTTATAAAACAAAATTTTGAATTAATATCCAATTAAACATATCCAAATTATGTTGATTTGTGCCACATATTGGATATCGACATTTTTGTCTTTATTTTATTTAAATTGTATTAATTTGATTAAAATGATATGGATTTGTATTAAATTTACTTAGAAATGTACAGTATAAGTTATTTCATTTTAAATGTTTAATAGATTACAGTATCATTAAGGTAGATTAGAATAGGTATTGTTATGCCCCGAAAAAGAGTTACATTTAAATTTTTAATAAATAGCCAGTAATTGTGTAATCTCCTTTTCAATTTGAACACTATGTTTGTTTGGTTTGTAGACTTTTATTTTGAACAAGATAAAGGGAAATTTAATTTCCTTTTATAATATAAACATCCTCGAATATAAAATAATTATATTAAAGTTAATTCGAGAGTCTACTTCTTTTTTTTTCTCTCTCTTACGAGGTGCGAAGAAGAAAGCAAGGATCCATCTTCCCTTTTCTAGTTTCATTTGCAGAGGGAATAAGATTTGAACTTATTACATTTGCAGCCAGTTTAAGCTTTAAGCATCCCAAGAATTGAATAAATCTCCCGAGCATTTTAAGTAGGTTTTCCACAAACAATAAACATAACGCATTTAAATTTTCTTAATAGCAAGTTTAAATCATGAATATTGCTAAGACACTATGCAATCATAGAGGGAAATTCTCATAAATGTTTTTTGAATATAAAAAAAAAACATCTAATATCAAAATGGAAATTTGTGTTTATAATACTAATGTAAACACTACGGGAGTCAAATTAATACTGGGTAAATCAAATTTACATAAATACATAGAAATAGGCTGGATAAATTGATAAAGAGAGAATAGATGGCGAAGTGAAGTGCCGTTGATGAACGAAATGATTTTAGTTTGTTTTGATTTGATTTTTACTCAGGGGGTTCAGGAGGTCACCTGTTAAGGCCTAAAAGGGCAAAAAACAAAGGAAAGGAGGAATTTTAATTTTTTTAAATATGAGATTTTTGAAGACCCAAACAGGTGACTTGGAACTCGCCAGTATCGTAGTATTTCAAAATGTACACTCCATGCTCCTAAAAAAAATAAATAGGTCTAAATAAAAAAAAAAAAATTTTGTCTTGTAATTTATTTAAAAATAAAAAAAAAATAAATAAAAAAAAATAAATAAAAATAAAATAAAATAAAAATAAATAAATAAAATTTTGTCTTGCAATTTATTCAAAAATAAAAAAAATAAAAATAAAATAAAATAAATAAAATAAAATAAAAATAAATAAATAAAATTTTGTCTTGCAATTTATTCAAAAATAAAAAAAATAAAAATAAAATAAAATAAATAAAATAAAATAAAATAAAATAAATAAAATTTTGTCTTGTAATTTATTTAAAAATAAAAAAATAAAAATAAATAAATAAAAATAAAATTAAATTAAATCAAATTAAAAAAAATAAATAAATAAAATTTTGTCTTGTAATTTAATTTAATAATTAGTAATTTATTTAATAAATTACAAGACAAAATTTTATTTATTTATTTATTTTTAATTTGATTTAATTTAATTTTATTTTTATTTATTTAATAAATTACAAGACAAAACTTTATATATTTATTTTTTTTATTTGATTTAATTTTATTTTAGTGTTATTTTTATTTTTAATTTTGAATAAATCAAATGAGTTAAGAAACAAAAGTTCTTTTTTTTTCAAAAAAACATTAAAAAATCTGGTGTGACTAGTCGCACCATATTTTTTATGGTTGAATTTTGAATAAATCAAATAAGTTAAGGAAAAAAGTTTTTTTTTTTTTTTTTTTTCAAAAAAACCTTAAAAAATCTGGTGTGATAGTCGCACAGCACACAACTTTCTCTTATCTTCGGTAATCGACAGTTGTGTTCTGTGCTTGTCACACCAGATATTCGTGTCGACATATATTTAGTTTTACAATATTAAAATACAACACATGGCATACCTATAATTGTGTGTGCATTAACAACATTTTTAATAGTTAGTCTTAATTTGAGTGCGAAAGACGGGAGTTACGCGCCCCAGCTAAATTGAATCTACCCGGGATACAATTCCCCTTTTAACTAAACCAATTTCTATCCATAACCCTAAATAAGGCTAATTACGCGAGCTTAATTTTGGTGCCATCTATTTATCCTCGCTAGCAATTATTTTTCCATTTGTGCTCATTTGTGTTCCAAGTCCCTCTAGAGACAGAGAGAGAGAAGAGCCGAAATGTCGCAGAGGCTTTTAACCATACTTGAGTCTCATGTTTGCTCTGTGTTTCGTGGCTAATGGGTCATTTTCCTCCTCTAAAGTAATCAGCCGACCGACCGGCAATGGGAAATAAATAGAGCGGATAGGATACCGGATATAGGCCAAGAGAAAGGGCGTCCGGCTTGCATTATGTTACCGCGTTTATTAATTAACTAACCATCTTTTTTTATTAGATCTAATAGTTATTGATTGAATAAACAGTTACGGAAGCAACAAGATATACTCTCTGAGACGAAATATCAGATATCTACACTGTAAAAAAAAATTCTTAATTTTAGTGTCTTTTGGAATAATAAATTTACAAATTTCCCTTGTAAATGTGATAACTACTATGCATTTATCTTCTAAATTTACAAATTTATGCGTTTAAATATTTACAACAAAAAAACATTTTAAGATTACAATTTTCTTCGAAAAATAGAGTATGTATTGTAATTTTACATACATTGTATAGTAATTTTTGTTATTGTGTTGTATTTTTTTTCGAAAGCTAAAATTACCACACAATTGCACTCTAATTTTCAAATGTCTTTTGAAAATTACAATTCAATAATACATGGTTTTTGCAGACTTAGTAAATTTAGTATGCTTTTGGTCTTTTTGTTATTGTAGCTATTGCAATCATTTTTTATCAAGTGGGTCTAATCCTAGGATTTTCTCAAAATTCGCCATAACGATTTTGATTAAAATTCAAAAATCAATTATCTTTTAGATGCTCTTTAAAATGCACTATAGTATATTCTCATTTCTCCCTCAAAATTGTTTGAGGCACACTTTACTTTTGTACTTCATAAGAAAGATAGGGGAAATGGTTGCTATGGTAACAAAATATAAATATTTTCCCATACTTATATTCATTATTTTACATCTTCTATGGCTTGGCGTAGTTGGTAGCGTGCCTACCTTCTATATCGAATGTCGCGGGTTCGGACCCCAGGCAGTCCGATGATTTTATTTAAGACATTTGGATACCAAATGGCTAAAATAAAATATATATATAAAGGCTAAAATAAATATTATATAACAAAGATGTGAGAGTTATTTATTGGTGAGGCCAAACATCCCATGGCCCCCGGGAATTGAACCCAGGATCTCCGCCTTTCCGGGGCATGGGCGTGCTGTCCATTGCACCAGGCCACCGGACCCTCGACCTACACCAATAAAACTCACTTCCCCTTATATACAGTTAGTCTTACAAGTCACTAACTAGTAACTAAAACGTGAAAAACTTTAAAGAAAAATTTTTCACTTGAGTGCCGCTTGTTAAACCAGTAGAGGGACAGATATCCTGGGTTCGATTCCCGGGGGCCATGGGATGTTTGGCCTCACCAATAAATAACACTCACATCTTTGTTAGATATATATCTCTATGCCTTAGTTAAGTCCGAAAAATCGTGATGTTTTGAATACTAATATCTAATTCAAATATATAAATCTCGAAAATATTTAATTAAAATAGAAATGCCTGGACCCACAATAGATATATTAAACATACGAGTATCGTTAAAAGTCTTAAATGGCCTAAGTTGCCGAAAAAACTGTGTCAATGTGTGTGTAGAATGAGAAAAAAGTGTGAATGTTAAAAAAAAAAAAAAAAAAAAAAATAGGATAGGGATCATATCCTATCTTATCTACTCTATCTAAGATAATATTACCGTGACAAATATATTCATGGCAATAGCTGTTTTAAATTCGCTAGAGGTGGTAAGTAAAATTAAGATGGGGGGGGGGGGGGGGCTCTAGAAAAAAACAGATCCTCAAAGGGGGTGGGGAGCAAAATAAGATTGAGAAACTATGGTCTATAGCAAATAAATATTTGATTTGAAATTTCATTTACCAATATTGTTATCTAAAGATCAACTAAACTGTACTTAAGAGCGGCCCCTCGTCCCCCGTCCTTTAGCAATTGCTCTATAAAGTAGGCTTAAGTTGCTTAAACCCCTGGTCTCTTGGGGTTTAGATTGACTTTTTTACTAAATTATATCAACAACTTGCCTAGAGAGAGAGAGGTAGGGGAGGGAGTTGTATAATCTAAGTGCAGATTAAATCGTTAATGTGGTTATGAGGATGAGAGAGGGGGAGGGGGGAGAATGCTGCTAGTTGCTTGCTCTATGGAAACTAACTTGCCTTTGAAATGTAGCTACTCATATTTCACTCTCTCTGAGGGGCTTAAATACATACGGATAAGCATATACAAGATCCAAGGGTACGACTTTGTTAATAAGATTGTTTTACTTTCTCTTACCTATAGATATAGCTTATATATGTTAATATATCCCCAAATCGAACGGTTTTAATTTTTTCTCTCCATTTTTTGATATTTGTAGTACCCTTTAAAAATCCCTGCTGGTAACTTTTTTGGATTTTTAAGATCACCGCAGTGACCGGTGCACCGGTTCAAATTTTGAATAAACCCTTCTTTTTTGCTCATAACTCCTACAAAAAAGAATCCGATTTCTAACTTTTTTTTTTTTTTTAATTTTTGTTTTTTGTGTAGTTTTTAAGAAAAAATACAATTAATTTTTTTTGAATAAGTGTTTTTTTTTTTTTTTTTTTTTCAATTTTCAAACATTTAGCCAATTTCTGAAAATCATGCATACTTCGATTTTTCTGAAACAAACAACTCTTCATTCAACAACCTATTCAACCGGTTCCCGTCGTGGACACTCCATGCCTACTATTTTTTTACGATTTTAGAAAATTTGAAAATTTTTTTTTTTTCCTATTAATCAT
>JAKCPI010005353.1:0-20391 GCA_023213315.1 Euborellia annulipes | reverse complement strand
TATAATTTTTCTATTTTATAAAAATTATTTATTTATTTATTTTAGAAATAAAGACTAGCCACAAGCGCTCTACTTCACTGGCGGCTTCGCTACGCTCACAATTTTTTTTTATATTTATTTTAAAAATATTGGTTTGGTCGACTAAATTCAAGACTCCACTCTCGAGGATTTGTGGCGCGGATTGTATATCTACATAATAAATTTGGTCTAGAAATTTTCTGACCTCATAGATTGAAGAATATTTCTTATTTTATTGAGTCCAATTTCTTTAGATGTCTTAAGACTAAATGAAAAATAAATTTTCTTTATTAAAATGACGTAGAGTGAGTGAATAATTGAATTATCTAGTTTGAAGTGTGCCTTAAGGCGTTAACTTTAGCTTTGTAGTAGCATTTAGTGTTTCTACGGATTGAGGCTTTTGATAAAGCGAGAGTAGCAAGGCAAGACAAGACATCAAGAAACGTAGAGAGAGGGAGAATAACGCATTGCGAAATGCTGCAGGCAGTCAGATGGTCAGAGGTTAACATTTATACATCTATCTAGCAGCAACAAGAACCAAAACCCAACCAAGTTTGCATAATAGTAACAAGGGAGAGATGGACGTCGTTAGAAAAGCCCCGCAGGTATTATAACCTAACCCTCAAACACAAAGGGCGCTTGTTCTCTCTGTCTGTTTCTTTTTTTAAATTTTCCCTCTGTTTCGCGGTTTTGAAACAAAAAAAAAAAAAACACAAAGAAGAGGTAATTATACGTCGTCTCTTTCTATACCTTTAAGGGAATGTCTCTATTTCTTTGCTCTCTTTTAATTAAGTTGATTTAAAAAAAAAAAAAAAAAGATAAGTAACGTAACAAGATTTTGACGCCCTCAAGCGTACACTTTTTTTTAAATATAAAATTCTTTAATCTTCAAAAAGATTAACAATCTTTAGATCAATACTCAGAACTGTCGGTAGCTCAAAAATGGGACTCAGATGTCTTGATTCAACGCCTTAAATCTCAACTTTTGCCCAAGATGTGTCTAAAGTTCTGTTGGCGCAACTGAGTATTAATGACTAAAGGTGGTGAAACGTATACTAACACATAACATAATATAAAGGTGTATTTTTTTTTTTTTTTTTTTTAATTTTCTTCAACCCCTCAACAGAGAGGGAGGTGGGCTCGCTGGTGTAGTAGGCTAGGATGTCGGCTTCTACAAAGTAGATCCGTGTTGATATTCTGGAAGTGCGGGATTTTTTTCATTAAATAAAAATATTTAATTATTTTTATTTTTTATTTAAAAATATTGCTTGGACGATTTGTTCTTGCAAGGGTTGAGTTTACAATATTTTTTTTTATTACAATTTACAATAATATTTCTAAAAACACTAATACAATAATACTAGTATGATCATTATAATTTTACATTTCCATCGAACAACCAAGTAAGAAATAAAGAGAGATCAGGCATCCCCAGGTCAGACACCACAACGATCATTACCAAAAATCAGTTTGCCAAAGCTCACAGCCTAGCAATCTCCGCACAGTAAAAATATAAATTTTTGTATTTCTTCAGTACTTAGAGATACAGTATTATGCTGCCCACCGTTCCATTCCGTTCATCACATTTATTATCCATCTCAAACTGAGACCTCAGTAAATGTATATTCTTTGATTAAGTGCCCCAAGTACTCCATGACTCTCAAATTACAGAGTGAGCACAAAGAAGATGGATCAATTTGGCATTTATTTCCATTTATATAGAAAGTGATGTTCCTTCTATTGGATGTAATATTTAATTAATGTAATCAAATCCTCAAGTATGCCGTGGATCGGATTGGATCTCGCTACAATATTCCCCAGGCAACTCTACGAGGAGAGGGAGTTACTGTGACTTCCAGTCCTGTGAAGTCCTAAAGAAGGTTCTCTCTCAGTGATGCTTCGAAAGGAGTCGGTGCTGAAGGAGTTCCTCCTCAAATTAGGACATCCTCCCTAGCATAGAAGAAGAGGTTGGGTAAAAGCAACCAGGTGGAATTAGAAATAAGGATTAGTTCACTAGCTAGAAAAGAAGGAAGATTTACAGATATGAAATAACGTAACTTCACGGGGTGTCGATAGATAACTACAGCCCGAAGCCGGTTGTGTTTGAGGTGTGTGTCTTCGTGCACGGAAGCTCCTCGGGTAAATAAACAGTGATCACGATAGGAATTTCAACTCATGAAGAAGCTCTAAATTCGTATTTAACAATGAGCATCCTCAAGAATTTCATAATTTTGAATCCACAAAAAATCTTAGTGAAATATTATCGATATAAAAAAAATATGTCAAGTTATCATTAATAAAATTTCTCTTACACAAAATTTAACATCAACTCTATGATAAACAAGTAGATTTTTGATGATAGAGAGATAGAGAAAAAAAACACACATCTCTTGAAATACAATTGAATTTATAGTCAAAAGAAAATGCATTCTATATTCTATATTGATTTATAACCAACATATTGAAAATAATTCTATGCTATAAGTCAAGTTTGTTCACACCAATTTTTTTTTTTTTTTGACATCAAGGGAAAATGTGCATAGAGATTTACAACTACGGGTAGGATAGGATGGACGATCTATGGAGACAAATTGGTCTGCTGTTGCTGCTACGCCTAATATTTTGAATTATTTAAATGCGCATTTGTGTGTTTCAACTTTGATCGTTGATGCGTCGTTTGCATCAACAAACATCAAGGGGGTGGGGAAGGGGGGGGAGATGTGTTCTCTCTCACACCTGTCTCTCTCTCTCTCTATAATGACTGTAATCTCAATTGAAATATTTATTTGAATACGGTATTGCCCCGCGTTTCTCTTTAACATTTCCAATCCTTTTTTTTTTATTTGCCACAGCTTATTATTTTATTATTAATAGAGGATAGCTCTATCATAAAAAAAAAGGAGACGATAATTGGTGGTTTACTTCTTTTAAATTCGTATGATGGAGTTCACGATAATTAAAACAAAGTATTTTACTTTATTTTACAGGAATTTTATTGTTGTGTGCACATACTCACAGTTTTGGTCCGAAAAGGACCATCATCAGGCCTGAAACATACAAATTGCTCTTTTTCAGGCCTGATGATGGTCCTTTTCGGATCGAAACTGTAAGAATGTGCACACAACAGTTGTCTGGCAATAAAATTCCTGTAATAAAAATAATAATAATATTTATTTTATTTCACAATATACAATATATAATTTTATAAAACAACAAATACATAGTAAAATAAAATAGTTCACCAGTAAGCATAGTCCTGTGGACCGTTTGCTTTTCACAAAATGTTTAAGTTGTGTATTTTCAACAAAAAAAGGTTCATTAATTAAATTCCTCAACAAGAGTCCAAGTAAAATGGGCCTCGCTGGTGTAGCGGGCAAGGGTGTCGGCTTCTACAAAGGAGATCCGCGTTCAAATCCTGGACTTTGGGGATTTTTTCATTAAATAAAAATATTTATTATAAACAAATCCTCTAGTAGGGAACTGGATTGGAATATTGGATCCTACCACAATAGCCCCCAGGCAACTCTACGAGGAGAGGGAGTTGCTGTGACATCCTGTCATGTAAAGTAGGTTCCCTCTCAGTGATGCATTCTTCGAAAGGAGTAGGCTACACGCCGGTGCTGAGGGAGTAGGTACGAGAAGCTAATGATTTCTCTCTGAGCCACGAGTCGCGGGCTGATCCCAGTGTTTTCCAATGTGTAAATTTCGTTATTTTTTGAGGCCTCTCATTTTTATATGGTAAAATTAATATTTCGACATTTGGTGTGTATGCCATCTTCAGAAGTGATATACTGGCCCACAAACTGTCAAAATAAATCAAATATTTATACTAATAAATAAAATTAAGAAATTAAAACAATACAAAGTTTCAAAAATGCATTAAAACGTAATAATTTTAGCTACCGTAGAATCTAAGATCGGTTAACAAGTTATTTGCAGGGAACTATTCTTTAGCACGGCGGTCCTGAAAAACCGACTGATAATAATATCTATAGTACCATAAATTCTCATATGACCTCGGCATCCAAAGGGTCATTTTCAAAAAAAAAAAAAAAAAAAATACTTGTTACGCATTTCGACACTCAAGTGTCATCAGAAATTATTTAAAACTCACTGATGATGACCCTTAAATGTCCAAATGCGTATTTAATTAAATAAAATAAAAATTACATCACTTTAGAGGACTTCAAACCGTGTATTTCCATTGAAATCGCTATACTCAATCCGATAGATTAATGAAAATAAAAAACAAAAAATATATTTTTCTCTCTCTCTTTTTTTTCTAAACTCATTAAAAAGAAAGCCTAGAGGAAGTTTTTTTCTCCGCTAATTGAACAGATGATATTAAATATAATCAAAGAACAAAAAGCAAAGAGTATAATAAGACAATTTCTTTTAATAAAAAAAAAGAATTTTTTTTTTTTACCTGAAAGATCATACGATGGGAACGAAACCAACAACAAAAAAGGAGATCTTCTTTATATTAAAAATCTTTTTAATAAATAATAAGGAGAAGGTGGAGGTGGGGAGGATCCTTTTAGAGAAAGGGCGCTTATTATTATTATTAATAAAAATGTAAATGTTACGTAAACATTTAATTATTTTGAATAATTAAAATGGATGATTTAATTTCTTTGGGATATTAAAAGAAGAATTCACAATTATTCTTGTGCTTAAAGATATAGATATATATAACTAATATTAGTCGCTCCGCCCACTGAAGACGGGCAGAGCGGCTAGCCCGGGTGCGAACCCCCCTAGACCCCCTAGCTCGGGCCCGCCTACTCCTTTCGAAGAATTTCTCACTGAGAGGGAACCTTCTTTACGTCCCTTCCACAGGACGGGATGTCACAGCATCTCCCTCTCCTCGTAGAGTTGCCTGGGGGCTATTGCGGTGAGATCATTTATTCCAATCCAGTGCCTGCTTGAGGATTTTTTTTTTTTTTTTTTTTTAAACATTCACACTTTTTTTCTCATTCGCACTCACACTCACACACACATTCATACAGTCTTTTCGGCAACTGAGGCCATTGAAGACTTTAGACGATAACCGTTGTAATATATATTATCTATTGTGGGTTGAGGCATTTCTATTTAAGCCATCTGGTATCCAAATGGCTTAAATAAAATCATCGGACTGCTGGGTCCGAACCCGCAACAGTACAAGAAAAATGATTTTTTTGATTTTTTTAAATATTTTAATATATTGTTTGACACGGGCCCACCAAAAAATAATTTTTCTTGTACTGATGATTACCAGGCGCTATGCAGTTCGACATATCCACAAATTAAATTGATGTGAGTGGCGTCCATTATATGCTGGTGTAATTCTCAGTTTCCTTCTTTATTATTATTATTATTTGAAATTCCTATCGGGCTCCCCGTTTATTTACCCGAGGTGCTTAAGTGCACAAAGACACACACCTCAAACCCAATCGGCCTCTACCGTAGCCATCTACCGGCACCCCGTGAAGTTATATCATTTCCTATCTCTAACTCCTCCTCTTTCGTTCGTTTCTAGCTAGTGAACTAATCCTTATTACTGCTTCCACCCGGTTCCTTTTATCCAACCTCTTCTATGTTAGGGAGGATGTCCTAGGTCGAGGAGTGACTCCCTCAGCACCGGCGTGTAACCTGCTCCTTTCGAAGAATGCATCACTGAGAGGGAACCCTCTTTAGGTCCCTTCCACAGGATGTCACAGCAACTCCTCATCGTATGAGTTGCCTGGGGGCTATTGTGGTGAGATCCAATCCACCAGTGCCTGCTTGAGGATTTCTTTTACATTAAATAAATATTTTATTTAATGAAAAATCCCGCACCCTCAGTGCTTGAACAAGGACCTTCTTAGTAGAAGCCGACACCCTAGCCCGCTACACCAGCGAGCCTCCTCAGTTTCCTTCTAATTAAAATTTAATTATATAAACAATTTTATTATTTTTCATTTGAGAGATTTAATTATTTTAATTAATTTTAATTGGCATTAATTTTTCATTTTGCTTTAATATTTCATAAGGCAAGACAAAACTCAATGCTTTCTAATGGGCAAATTGATTTTCTGAAATTTTTTTTGCGCTCCCCCTTTTGAGAAATCAGGGACCCGAGTATTTTTCCTAGATATTCCATAACGTTCTCAACAAGATTGCAAAATTCCTGAAAATTGGGCAAACAGATTGTGACAGACGGACACTCCGTTTTTATATATAAGCTTATAAATATATTTTTTTGATTTAATTTAATGACTAGCCGCGCTACCCTCTGAAGGGCTGGAATTGCTCTGATAGTTCCGTTAGTCTTTAGTATAGTCTTTAGTGTATATATCAAATGATGAAGATACTAGGTAGGTAGGCTACTACTACTACTAAGTATGAATCGCTTAAGGTAATTGGAGGAGGTTTATTGCTTTGATGTCATACAATTGCTATATAGAGTCTCGTCCCCCGCTCCGCCCATCAACAAGACCGAGTGACATGTTGTTTGATTAAACAGCATTCAATTACATCTACACTAACTAGCAAACATCAAAATACGTAAATGGATTCTATCAAAAATCTGACACAACTTCTCGAAGTATATATTCTTATTACTAATGGTAATTATTGTCTTTAGGTCAGTGATAACACACAAGTAATAGTTCACACTCCAACTCCACTATTTGTATTATATTTAATTTTTATCAAAGGTATTGTACCTTTTTCATATGCAGGTAAACTGGACTTAAAATGTAAAAAAAAAAAGATTGAAACAATTTTTAAATTAAATTATTTAATATATTTGATGTAAACTGATAAGGTTATTAAATTCCAATCACCTTAAAAATGAGCCGTTGGAAAATTCAATCTAAAAAAAAATGCTCATATAAATCCGTCAATTAGTTTCAAAGTTCATGCTGAGAAATAAAAATTAAATCTCATAATTATTTATTTTTTAATTTGAGTCTTGGTTTCTAATTTCATAAATTTTTAAAAAATTTTAGACAGACTTTTATTTTTAATCTCCTTCCTATATCTCGCAAACGGTTGTTTTTTTAAAAAAATTATTAATAAAAAAAGATATTTGAAATTTAATTTAGCACAACTTTTATATAAAGAAATTTTCTCAAAAAACACAAATTTCGAAGGTTTAGATAAAAAATTATCGTTTCATTTTATAATCAAAGGGGGCTCGCTGGTGTAGTGAGCTAGGGTGTCGGCTTCTACAAAGAAGATCCCTGTTCAAATCCTTGGCCTGCGGGATTTTTCATTAAAATAAAAATAATGTAAACAATCCTCAAGCAGGCACTGGATTGGAATATTGGATCTCACCACAATAGCTCCCAGGCAACTCTACGAGGAGAGGGAGTTGCTGTGAGATCCCGTCCTCTGGAAGGGACGTAAAGAAGGTTCCCTCTCAGTGATGCATTCTTCGAATGGAGTCGATGCTGAGGGAGTTCCTCCTATAATTAGGACATCTCCCCTAGCATAAAAGAGGTTGGATAAAAGGAACCAGAAATGAGGATTAGTTCATTAGCAAGAGACGAAAACAGGAGTTAGAGATAGGAAATGATGTAACTTCACGGGGTGCCGGTAGATGGCTACGGCCAGAGTTCGGTTTGAGGTGTTTCTTCGTGCACTTAAGCACTGCGGGTAAATAAATGGTGATCCCGATAGGAATTTCAAATAATAAATAATTTTATAATCAAAATAACATCTTTAATTTTTTGGTCATAAGATCTTTCTTCAATTGAAAGGACACAATTAGAAATCAAACCGGCGGAAAAAAAAGATTGTGACGCTCCCCAGCGGAGATAAAAAATTATTAAATAGAAATTTTTTTTTAATTTAAACAATATCCCCCCCTTTCCCATCCCGCTATGCAATCGTCATAAAATCCATCTGATAGAGCCATTTGATCGCAATATATATTACTAAATAATATTGGATCAAGTTCTGTCCTAGCGAGAGAGAGAGAGAGAGAGGCATATGTTTTGCTAGCCAATCCGCAATGAGTCCTCCCTTTTTTTTTTTTTTTTATGAAACATAAAATGTAACCTTTATATCGGAGTCAATATGGACGAAGCGTTTGCATTAGCAATGGCATACGAAAGGGAGTTTTTAAAGATGGCTGTCTCTCTCTCTCTCCCTCACACCCTTTCTATATCCATATATCTAGATAAAGAAAAAGAAATTTTTATGTGTGACGACGAATCATAAAGATAGGAGGGAATACGCAAGTGGAAGCCCACCTGGTGACGTTCTTCTTCTTCGCCTTTCTCATTACCATAGAATTTAGTAAAAAAAAAAAAAATGTATTTAAGTGTCTCTGTTTGCGAGAACAGAAAAGTTTTAAATTACTTCCAATTAAAATAAGTCATTCTTTATGATTGAATAAATTGATAGAAAAAGAATAATTAATTTTTATTTAATTTTTAATTTTTATTTAATTATTAATTTTTAAATAATTTTTTAATTTTTAATTAATTTTTTATTTAATTTTTTAATTTTTTAATTTTTTATTTAATTTTTAATTTTGATTTAATTTTTAAATTTTATTTAATTTTTATCAATTTTTATTTTTATTTAATTTTTAATTTTTAATTTTTATTTAATTTTATTCTTTTGAAACTACTTGACGAATTTTCATGAGTTCCTTTTTATTTTTTTCTTCTTTAACGAAAAAAAAAATACTAATGAATATGTGGTGTGTCCGTATGTCTGTCTATCACGTTCTAGAAGACCTCTATAAATTATTCATCTTTATTATGTCTTGTTGATCTCAATTATGAGAGACATTTCTTCTGATGACTAAAATTATAAGTCAAATAGTGGTAGGGGACGTGACGGACAGACACTCTTCAATTATACATATATCTACTTCTAAATTAGTCTTCAATATTTTTTTTTCCCCATTAAAGAAGAAAAAAAGAGCCCATAAAAATTCGTCAGGTAGTTTCAAAAAAATAAAATAGGCCTAAATCTCATAATTATTTTATAATAATTAATTAAATAAAATAAATGATTCTTTTTTTTTACAATTTTTACTTTCTCTTACACTATAATAACTATATAATTGAGCAAATGAACTTATTTTAATGGGAATAATTTAAGTTTCAATTAATTAAATTCTAGCCTGATCTAGTGGTAGGGCATGTCGAGTAAAAATGGTCGATCAATGGTTAAACACCCGGCCTTATTTTTTGGCTGTTTGAATTAATATAAATTTTATTTATAATTAATATTTATTCAAATAAATCTGGTGTGAGTGACCGCACAATACATCAGATTTTAGATATTTATTAAATTTTAAAATAGAGCAAACGGGTCCGAGATAAATTATTTGTATGGTTTTTTTTTTATTTCAGCACGAAGTAAGAAGACCATTTATCTATCGTGTTTTAATTTCATGCAGTTAAATTAGTTTATTATTATTAAAGCAATAAATTCCCTTTTATTAGCAATCGGTGTTGAGGTGCAAAAAAGCAATTGGGTTGATTCTGAATTCACACTCCTAAATTGCGCTTCTTCTTTTAAATTTATAAATTACCTTTCTTATATATATAATTGCGGAGTGTCCGTCCTTCTATCTGTCTCTCTGTTTGACCAATTTTCCGTTAGAAATGAAATTTTGAATGTCCTGAAAAAAATATTCGTACCCTCAAATGGGGAGGCTCAAAAAATTTATGAATTTTTAATACTTTTATCTCAGGTCTTATGAAACATTAAAGTCAAGTAATTTTTAATAATAAAATCTCTCAAATGAAAAATAATAAAGAGTTTTATATAATTTAATTTTTTGATTATTATTATTTTTTTTTTTTTATATCAAATTCAAAATCCCGGATTATTTATCCGAAGTGCTTCCGTGCACGAAGACACACACCTCAAAACCAACCGGCCTCTGGCCGTAGCCATCTACCGGCACCCCGTGAAATTACATTATTTCCTATCTCTAACTCCTCCTGCATTCATTTCTAGCTAGTGAACTAATCATTATTTCTGGTTCCCTTTATGCAACCTCTTCTATGCTAGGGAGGATGTCCTAGTTTGAGGAAGAACTCCCTCAGCACCGGCGTGTAGCCTACTTCTTTCAAAGAATGCTTCACTGAGAGAGAACTTTCTTTAAGTTCCTTCCATGCGACAGGATGTCACAGCAACTCCCTCTCCTCGTAGAGTTGCCTGGGGGCTATTTTGGTGAGCTCCAATATTCAAATCCAGTGCCTGCTTGATGTTTTAATTTTATTAAATAAATATTTTTAGTTTTTAATGAAAAAATTTTGCAAGGCGACATCCTAGCCCACTACACCAGCGAGACCCTCCCCCTCCCTTTTGACCCTGAATACATAGATAATTATATATTTATAAAATATATATTATTTTAAAAATACAATATTTTTTTTTAATATAATTGAGAAAGTGTTTATATTAGATGACCAGGGGGGGGGTGCAAAACCGTGGCAACACTCGAGCAAGAGCCTAATAATGTGTTATTAAAAAATTATAGACCATTACTTTATCCATGTTTAAAAATAAATTTTTATCCTCTTGTTATTACGTATATACCCCCCCCCCCTCCATCTCGTTGTTTATGTTCGCCATTTCTCAATTTTTCGTAGAGTTTATTTTGTTTGACAAGCAGATTTATGTTTATTAACCACCTTAAGGTTTTTACCTGACCATTCGATCATTTGCTTTTTTTTTTTTACGACCCTTCTTGCTTTCCCTTTTCTTTATAATAATAATAATAATAATAATATTCCTCTTCTTCTTCTTCTTTTAACAATATGGCCGCCTTGATAACGAGCCCCCGTGCGTCGGTGGCAGCAGCAATATTTTATTAAACAATTTGCCTGGCAAATTTGAGATCATAAAAGTTTTTTTTTTTTTGTTCCAACACACAACAAAGTAAGAGAGAGAGAACCTATCAAATAAGCCGGATCCTGTAAAATCCCTATTGGGTTATTTAAAAAAAAAAAAAAAATTATTAAAATTTATATAGACAAATTTTTTTTTTATATTCAATACCTTTGGGGATTTTCAAAAAAACAAAGTTTTTTTTTTTTTTTTTTACGAAAATCATAAAGTAATTCGCCATTATAAGGGTCAAGTTCTCTAATTAGAAAGTTGAAAAAATTCACTGATATACTTCTTAACATCCTTTATCAAATGAGTAGGGTTTAATTTCTATATCTGATTTAGAAGCAATAGTAAAAAAAATCTTGAAAGTTATATTTAACATTTTTTTTAAATAAAATCTCTAAGTAGTCCGCTATTATAAGGGTCAAGCCCCCTGATTAGAATGTTGAAAAAATTCATGGAGATACTTCTTAACATACTTTATCGAATGAGTAGGGTTTGATCTCTAGATCTAACCTAACAACGTTGATAAAAATATCAAAATTGTTATATTTTTTTTTTTTTTTTTTTTTTTTTAAGAAAATCGTTAAGTAATCCGACAATATAAGAGTCAAGTTCACTAATTAGAAAGTTGAAAAAATTCATGGATATACTTCTTAACATCCTTTATCTAATGAGTAGGGTTTGATTTCTAAATCTGGCTTAGAAACGGTAATAAAAAAATCATGAATGTTATATTTAACATTTTTTTTAAGAACATCATTTAATAATTCGCCATTTTAAGGGTCAGTTTCACTAAATAGAAATTTGACAAAATTCATGGAGAAACTGCTCAATATCCTTTATCAAATGGATAGGATATGATTTCTAAATCTAACCTAGCGGTGATTAAAAAAAAATCATGAAAATTATAGTTAACATTTTTTTTTAAGAAATTCATTAAGTAATCCACCATTTTAAAGGTCAAGCAAGTCCCCTAATTAGAAAATTGAAAAAATTCATGGAAATACTTCTTAACATCCTCTATCGAATGGGTAGAGTTTAATTTCTACATAGGACCTAGCAATGTTGATAAAAAAATCGTAAACGTTATATTTTTTCAGAAAATCATTAAATAATCCTCCATTATAAAGGTCATGTGACCTTATTAGAAAAATAAAAAAATTCATGGAGATACTGTTTAACATCCTTTATCGAATGAGCAGTTTTTAATTTATAAATATGACCTAACAACGGTAATAAAAAAATCATGAACCTTATAGTTAACATATTTTTTTTAAGAAAATCATTAAATAATCCTCCATTATAAGGGTCAAGCCCCCTGATTAGAAAGTTGAAAAAATTCATGGAGATACTTCTTTACATCCTTTATCGAATGAGTAGTTTTTAATTTATAAATCTGACCTAGCAACGGTAATAAAAAAATCATGAACGTTATAGGTAACATATTTTTTAAGAAAATGATTAAATAATCCTCCATTATAAGGGTCATGTGACCTTATTAGAAAGTTGAAAAAATTCATGGAGATACTTCTTAACATCCTTTATCGAATGAGTAGTTTTTAATTTATAAATTTACTTAGCAACGGTAATAAAAAATCATGAAAGTCGGATTTTTTTTGAAAATATATAAAATTCAGAGTATGATTATTTTTTTAATAAAAGAACAAAAAAACAATGGTCGTAATATCAATTCCTCTAACAAATAGCATGCATACATTTACTATTACTCACTGCTTGTGTCCTGCTTCGGTTGAGTCCCAGGGGTAGTTGGCCAGTTCACTTTCATATCCTGAAAACAAAAGAAAATAATAGCGTCTATAGTTAGTTTATAATTTGATAAAAGAGGAGCGAGAGAGAGAGAGAGAGAAGAGAGAGAGAGAGGCATTGTCTGGCTTGCAGCCCCTATGCAATATTTAACCTCTCTCTCTCTCTCTCCGCTCTATTGTCCCCCATCCATCCCGAAGAAAATAAAGAATGAAATAATTAAATGGCGGTTTTCGTTCAGGGAATTTATACTATAATTGACTTAAAAGGAGTTCATTTCATTCTCCAAAAAAAAAAAACAATATTAGTTTAGGAATTATTAAATACTACGCATTCAAAAGTCAAGTTTTCAAAACCTTGATGAAGTTTTTTTTTTTAAATTCTAATCGCCTTAAATGATTCGCCAGGGTAATTCTCTTCAATTTAAAAAAATAAAAAAGTCAAAAATCCGTCAATTAGTTTCAAAGTTCATGCGGAGAAATAAAAATTAAATCTCATATTTATTTATTTTGTTAATTTGAGTCTTGGTTTCTAATTACATAAATTATTAATAAATAAATTTAATAATTTTTTTTTTTTTAATGTACAGTGAGTGCCACAATAAAGTCCCCACCTGATAGCTAGAGCCTTAAATATATGGTATTAGGAAATAATTTTAAATTTGAAAAGGTAAAATAAAATCATCTGTACCAGATTTTACATTTTACCTTTTCGGTCATTAAAATTATTTCATTTACACCATATACTTAAGGCTCTAGCCATCTAGGTGGGGAATTAATTGTGACGCTCACTGTACATAACAAAAGTAATTTTAAATTTAATTTAGAAAACATTTTATATAAACAACTTTTCACAAAAAATACAAAATAATTAAGATTTTGACAAAAAATTACGATTGTAAAAGAACCATTCAAGAGTTGTGCATTTGAAACTCATAATTTAGCATTCTTTAATTGTGTATTGTAATTGATTTATAAATATGAAAACTTAAATTAACTTAACTTAAAAATATATTTTTATGATTATTAAAGATTTTTTTTTTTTTTTTTTTTTTTTTTTAGGGAAAAGCCTTAAATTATGGCATAAAAACCCTCAATAGCCTACAAAAAAAAAAAAAACATTCCCCGTTTATTTACCCCTAGTGCATCGTGCACGGAAGGCACGCACCGTACCCTTTTACCGGTATCTGGCGCAAATTGCCAACAACCGGGTGTTTGGGAGTGAGAGGCCCTTCACCTCTCTCCTCCCAAAAAATCAGGTCCTATCGGGACTGGTCTCTCTCTCATCAAACAATCTATAAAGGAACAAATTCTTTATTTTGTTTTTGCCGTACAATATATACACTGTGGTCTTTGTAACGTTTAACAATATTTTGAAGATCGACTTCGTTTTTCTTCTACTTAATCGATTTTACATTTTTCAATAAAAGTTTTTGCCTCTTAGTGTATTTTAACAAAGGAGAAAGATCTCATCATGGGCGTTACTAGGGGGTGCCGGGGGGACATACCCTCTCCCAAGTGGAGGGAAGTGGGGGGGGGGGCAACTAATAGATAACTGGCAACGATCAAAATTTTTTAAATAGGGAATTTATCTTATTTTATTTATTGTTATTTCGAATTCCTATCGGGATACCCGTTTATTTACCCGAGGTGTTTTCGTGCACGAAGACACATACCTTAAACCCAACCGGCAACCCGTGAAGTTACTTTATTTCCTATCTCTAACTCCTCCTCCTGCGTTCGTTTCTAACTAGTGAACTAATCCTTATTTTTGGTTCCACCCGGTTCCTTTTACCTAACCTCTTCTAGGATGTCCTAGTTTGAGGAGGTACTCCCTCAGCACCGCCTCCTTTCGAAGATTGCATCACTGAGAGGGAACCTTCTTTACGTCTCTTCCACAGGACGGGGATGTCACAGCAACTCTCTCTCCTCGTAGAGTTGTCTGGGGCTATTGTGGAGGAATTTATAATCAATATAATAGCAAAAGGAAATTATAATAAATAGAAGACCGTAATAGAGATCTCTATGTTTGATCTCAGAGAGGTGTATCCTGTTAAATTATTAATCAATTACCATACTAATGTGAGATAGAAGCCTTAATTGGCCCTCCATAATCATCTATCTGATCCTTGGATGGATATATACAGTACCTACTCATACTCTTCATGCTCTAAGAAATAAATATGTCTGAGTGATTAATCTCTAGACTAATTACAGTGGCGTATCCGGATGGGTTTACATTAGCCGTCTACTCATTTGTATAAATCTGAAGTCGAGGCTAGTATATTTAAAATGATAAGAAATAACTGACTGTTAATTGGACCCTAATATGCATTAGTGTGTCAAGCGCCAAAAAAATTGAAAATTGAGTTAAGAACGGAATATTGTTTCAAATGGTATTTTTTATGAAATATGTCCTAAAAAAATTTATATTTAATGTTACTTGCACAATTGACAAAAAAAATCTTATATAATAATTGCGAAGTGTCCGTCTGTCCGTCCGTCCGTCCGTCTGTCCGTCCGTCCGTCTGTCCGTCTGTCCGTCTGTCACGCTCTGTTTGACCAACTTCCCGTTGGAATTTTGAAACGAAATTTTGCACTCTTATAGAGGAGGCTATGGAGAGTCCCGGAAAAATACTCGGGTCCCGAAATTCTTATAACTTTTTGAGTTATTAATTCCTAAAGTTACGATTTCTCCCATAGGAAATGTACAGAGGAATATTTTTGTATTCTTTTCATTTGTGTATTCCATGAATGTAAACAAATCCTCAAGCAGGCACTGGATTGGAATACGTAGTAATAATAATTTTCTTTTCATAATTAAGAAAGGCGAGGGTCCGCCGCAGGCGGCCGGAGCCAGCTGGAGGGGGGTCCAGGGGGCGTAGCCCCCTCCTCTAGACGCCACGCAGTTTTTCATAATTAAGAAAGGCGAGGGTCCGCCGCAGGCGGGCCCGAGCCAGTTTGAGGGGGTCCAGGGGGCGTAGCCCCCCGCCTCTAGGCACCACGCAGTTTCTCATTAAGAAAGGCGAGGGTCCGCCGCAGGCGGGCAGCCAGCTGGTGGGGGTCCAGGGGGGCGTAGCCCCCTGGCTAGACGCGAAGCCCGCCGAAGGCGGGCGGCGCGGCTAGTTATATATAATCCAATGAAAACAAAAAACTTGTTAATTTTCTCAAAACTCGGCGCTTGACACAATAATGCGTAACAGGGTCCAAACGTGTCAAGTTTCTAGATTTTAAATTTCTTGCAATTCAACACCTAAATAAAATTTCTACTCGAAATGAAAAATTAATGTTATATGATCAGATTTTTGTTTTAATTTTTCAATAAATTATAATTCCAGAGGACGGGGGTTGTGTTCAAAATGAAGTAATTTAGAAAAAAAAAAAAAATTAAATAAATTGATATGGATAAACAAAATTATTTTTTTTTTCGTTAATATGTATAAAATTTAATACAGATTTATTTATTTTTTCCTAATAATTATTGTTTATTAACTTTACGTTCTCTAAATTACTTTCCATGACAATAAAATACTTTGCGTTCCAATTTAAATAATTGAACGAATTATTTTTGTTTTTAATATGTATTAAATGGCTAAAATAAAATGGTTTAATTATTTTATTTAAAAAAAAAGAAATATTTTTTTAAATTTAAAAATTAATATTATTTATTTATATATATATAGTATAGGGATCTATATAAATAAATAAATATCTCTATTATATCGTTAATAACAATTTCAATGTAAAGGGAGATATGATGATGATGATGGGATTATTAAAAATAATGCCTTCTTTCCATTAACTTTAATCAAGAGTGACTGTTATTTTTTTTTTTTTTTTTTCAAATACCCCCACACTATTATTAGGGTAAAGTATTTTAATCATGAAATATTTTTAACATAAAAAAAATCGGGAATGACGACTTCCCTTCTCATTTAATGATTATCTTAATAATGCTAGAAAAAGACAAATTAAAAATTTCAAAATTAAAAAAAAAAAAGTAAAAACTCAAAAATCCGTGAAGTAGCTTCAGAGATCATAAGTGAAATAAAGATTATAATATCATAATTATTATTTTAAAATTTATGAGCATTAAATTTCCAATCAATTAGTTTTTATTTAATAAATAAATGTGAAATTTAATTTTTTTTTTTTATCCGAAATTCTTGAATATTTCAAAAAAGGTTGATTTTTTTGCAAAAATGTTTATAATAAAAATTATGTAAAATTTAATTTTCAACAACTTTTTATTTAGATAAATTTTCTCTACGAATATAAATAACGAAAATATAGACAAAAATAAATTAGTATACTTTAAATTTTAAATCTCTTAATTTGAATTTGAATAATTTAATTAATTTAATTAACTTAATTTGAATATTGATTTCAAAAAGATTGCATTGATGATTTTTCTTTAAAATTTTCACATTTCATTTTTACTTACCTCTAATAATAATATTTCTATTTATAAATAAAACCAATTCAAATTTCTATTCTATATTTCAAAATTTCATCACATGGTCTCTCTATATTCACAGTATATGCTTCTAATTGTGCAAAAATTTATTTCACTTTAATTTTTATATTGTATTGAAAAAGTTGAGAAGAATTTTAATTAATTTAAAATTAAAAAAAGACCATACAAATTCGTGAAGTAGTTTCTGAAATCGTGCCTAAAATAAAAATTATAATAAGTAACATAGAAGGGTAGAGGTGTATTGGGCTAGGATGTGGGCTTCTACAAAGAAGTTCCGGGTTCAAATCCTGGGCTTGAAGGATTTTTTTCATTAAATACAAATATTTATTTAATGTAATCAAATCCTCAAGCAGGCACTGGATTGGAATATTGGATCTCACCACATGAGCCCCAGGCAACTCTACGAGGAGAGGGAGCTGCTGTGACATCCCGTCCTGTGGAAGGGACATAAAGAAGGTTCCCTCTTAGTGATGCATTCTTCGGAAGGAGTCGGTGCTGAGGGTCCCTCCTCCCAACTAGGACATTTCTTTTCATCTAAAATTCTTCAATATTTCAAAAACGATAGGTTTTTTTTTTTAAATGTTTATAATAAAAATTATATAATTTTTATTTGTATTATTTTTCTCTCCAATTGTAAATAACGAAAATATAGACAAAAATAAATTTTTGAATCTCATAATTATTAAAGATTTTTTTTTTTTTTTTACTAAAAATTTTCTAATTTCATTTTTACTACGGCTATAATTATAATAAAAATATCCACATTTCTAATTCTATATTCCCAAAATGTCTCTCAATTCTCTCTCAATGCTTGTAATTGTACAAGAATGCAATTCAATTTAATTTTAATGTTAATGAAAATGTTCAGAGGCATTTTAATTAATTTCTCTATTTTAGTTAAATTCATTCATATATGCGATTATCTTTAATTGAAAAATATTTCCGGTTAATAAAAAAAAAAAAAAATGAATATCTATTATAATAAACCAACACAAAACAATCTCAGGGAATGGATGTGTCTTTTGCTAGAATTTTTTTTATACCATCCGTACCGCTTGCTTTCGGCGGGCTTATCTAAGTTTTTTTTGTTTTAGTCTCACTTTTTCTTCTCTGTAATTTTTAGAATATACTTTTTAAATTTGATTTAATTATTTCAAGATGGGAAAACGGAAGATTGGAATTGACTAATTCTGTTAGTCGTGATCTGAACAGCAAGGGATGATGGACCAATGCCTCTCTTGTGTTTCGTGTATATGTTGCAAAGGGTGGGATAATTGATTTTAATCCGCCAGAGCATTGACCATGATAGTACCTGCAGAAGAGAGAGAGTGCAAACACGCTTCTTCTAGGACTGTAGGGATGCGGTGAGGGAAAATCAGTCTAATTGCACGCCTCTATATGGCGTCCAAGGAGGAGAGAGCGTCTTTCGACGCCCCTTGCTAAAGATGGAAACCATATTCAAGACACGACCGAATTCGGTCTTTATAGAGGGTTAGGAGTTGTTAAGAGGAAAAGTAACGCTTTGTTTTGAATAGAAAACCTAATTTCCCTGCCGTAGACATAAACACAGAAAAAATCTGGTTGCTCCAGGAGAGATCAGATGTAATTGTCACTCCCAGAACAGAAAATGAATCTTTGAACTCGAGACTATTATTGCTGTAAATAAGGGGAGGGCAAATCCTAGAAATTAGACAACATTAGATAGTATAAATTTGATTAATTCTTTAAATACAGCAAGGGGTTCAGTGGTGTAGTGGGCTAGGATGTTGGTTTCTACAAAGAAGATCCGCGTTCAAATCCTGGGCTTGAAGAGCTTTTTCATTAAATAAAAATATTTATTTAATGTAAACAAATCATCAAACAGGCACTTGATTGGTATATTGGATCTCACCAGGCAACTCTACGAGGAGAGGGAGATGCTGTGACATCAGGTCCTGTGAAAGCAACGTAAAGAAGGTTCCCTCTCAGTAATGCATTTTTCGAAAGGAGTCGGTGCTGAGGGAGTACCTCCTCAAACTAGTATATCCTCCCTAGCATAGAAGAGGTTGGATAAAAGGAGCCGGGTGAAACCAGAAATTAGCAATAGTTCACTAACTAGAGAAAAATGCAGGGGGAGGAGATAGAGATAGGAAATAATGTAACTTCACGTGATGCCGGTAAATGGCTACGGTTGGGTTTGAGGTGTTTTATTCGTACACTAAAGCACCTAGGAGAAATAAACGGGGATTCCGATAGTAATTTCTAATAATAATTATTATTAAATGCAGCAGAGAGGGGAAATTAAAAAAAAAAATCTGGTCGACTCCGAAAACAATAATAATTATCATCCTGGTGTCAAAACAAAAATTTAAAAAATTGTATTTTGTGAAAATGAAGAAGAAAAAAAAAAGGTTATTTTTTTTATCCATCTAAAGATTTCCTGGATTTTTCTCTCTCTCCTTGTTTTTTTTTCTTGTTCCTCCAAGGAGAGAGAGAGAGAGAGAAGTCATTTGAAGTTTATCCGCGTCGACTTCCTGCTATTTTCTTCCCGAGTTTTTCGGATCAGTTGCCCATTTCGGATTTGCTGGACAAAACATTCCCCCTTCCCATCCTTAATCTTATCCACAATCATAGGGACAACCTCGTCATCCCTTCTTTCTTTCTTTTTTTTTTGCTTCTTCAAAACAATAGCTGAATTAACGTGCACCAAAAAAGGGAAAAAAAAAGCAAAAAATAATATTATCTCCTTTTGTTGGTTTTAACAAACGACTAATTTCTATTTCATTGGTGTTTATTTTTTCCTGAAAAAAAGGAGAGAATGAAAAAAAAAACAAAGCTAAAAACGAATCTAAAAGATACAAAATCTGGCGTGACTGATCGCACACTATCTCTATCTTTTCTATGAAGTGTAAAGTGTGCTTCAAATAGCAAAATGAGAATATACATTTTAAAAAGCATCTAAAAAATAATTGAATTATAATTTTTTTTCAAAATCGTTACAGCGAATTTTGAGAAAATCGAAAAATACTGAAAAAGTACATCAGTAAAGTACTAGTACTTTTTGGCCAATTTTTTTTTTTTTTTTTTTTTTTTTTTTTTTTTTTGGAATGGGTGCATAAGGTCCGAAGACCTATAATGACCAATAGTCACATGCAGCCAAGAAGAAAATAAAATTTGGTTCAAAAGCTTATTTACACGCCTCACTTGGGTGATTAGCTTGAATATAAAATATCAATCTTGTAGCTCTTTTTCTTATTTTTTATTTTGAAAACTAGGGTCCAACTGAAATAAGATTTTCAACCGAAACCGAATTTCGGCTTC